>JANHFF010002782.1:22500-55000 GCA_024542945.1 allo-octoploid hybrid of Carassius auratus x Cyprinus carpio
GTGGCTAATCAAGTGTGTGACTGATGCATCAGAAAGAGTGCAAAATAAAGCTGACTGCTGTGTGTGTGTGTTTGCATAAAGCTTGAGGAACATTTCTATGTGCGTTCTGGGATTTGGAAAAACCCTTCTGTGTGTTTAGAGGTAAATTAGGGCTTTTCTAATCAATACAGCAGTTGAAATTCAATATTCCAATTATAGAGCAGAACAAGACGCCGTGAGCGGAAATCCAGTGACTGCTAGTTCAACATCGTATCATTCAGAACCAGAAAACACTTACCCAGAATGCCTCACAAACACACTCACTGTGCATATTCCAATCTAACTTAGGTGACAGTCGTGGCTTTTCTTTCGTATCATGTCGCCGGTAACATTAAACATCGACGCCAAGCTTTAAGAAACGCTTTACATCAGCACTTGTTCATCTGATTCCTGCTCCGTAAACAGAGCCTGATTGATTTCCTCTGAAACATTTCAGAGGATTTCCAATTAATACAGCTGAGTCTGGGGACTCCTGTGAGACGTGGCCATAAACGCCGAGAGAGATATTTAAGCAGGACAGAGAGATATTACAGTGAGACAGATATTAGAGAGGATGAAGGGGAAAGTAACTGAGAAAGTAATTATGGGATATCCAGAGGGCTTCAACAGAACATCACCATCAGACAGGATCAGGAAACGCTGCCATTCATCTCTCCATTCTGGAGAATTAACAGCATACTGAACTCAAAGCCATATGTTAAATTTATTTATATATATATATTATATATATTTTTTGCTACTAAATAAAAATATTGACTGTAAATAATGTGGTGTGCTGCAATTATATGAATATTTAATTTTTTTAATAATATTATTGCCACTAAATGTAAAACTGTAATATTGATTACGCTCCTCTATTATAAATCGCTTTGGATAAAAGCATCTGCTAAATGCACAAATGTAAATAATGTGGTGTGGTGCAATTATATTTATATTTTACATTCTTTTTCTTGCAACTAAATAGAAAAATATTTAGTGCTATTTTTATTTTTAACAAACAGTTAGTATAGGTCAGGGAAGTGTTATGGGTTAATTTTTTTCATTATTATTTTATTAACTTGCATTGATTTTCAGGCACAAATGGCCCGTTTCCTGAGAGCGGGGACGAATGAGGATGAAGATGGTCGTTTGGTCAAAGACGCACGAGGGTCACATGTTACCTGGCTATGACAAACAGCACACAACTGACACCCAAGCAAGCCAGCAGAATATACATCCAGATGTCAGGGGACAGAGGGTTGAGGAAGGAGAAGACGCCGGGGTTGGTGCCGTTGGGTTTGCGGTACAGGATGCTGATGCCCAGGGTCATGAAGGGTTTGGAGAAGTCAATCACCTTCTCTCGCACGTACGTGATGGTCAGCGGAGCCACAGCCAGGTCTGCTTTCTGTCAATCACCAACACAACAGACCAATCAGCACAAAAAAATTCATCAGGTAATGCTCTTTAGCTGCATGACCAACCAAAAGATTCAAATGAATCAGTTTGTCAACTCTGAATCATTTGTGACACTTTACTTGTGACAAGTTATTTGGACCATTGACATGCATTCACATTAGGGCTGTCATGCCGTTAAAAAAGTAATCTAGTTAATTACATGATGCACTTATTAATTAACCGAATTATTATAATTATTCACGCCTCAATTCAGGCTGAGAAATTAACCCACAAAAGATAATTTAATGTTGTTTTAGATGAGAATAGCATTGAATAGACTTTACGAAAAAGTAGCTTTAGAAAGAAATCTTTTGATTCAGCATTGCACAAGTAATGATAATAAATTAGTATTATTAATTTTTTTAATGAATGCTGAAAAATGATTTTAAAATAAATGAAATGGTAATTTAAATATGAAAGTAAAAGCACCAGTAGATGGCGGCAAATCACTGTCTTGATAAGTGAATCATTGAATCTGTCATTCAACCGATTTGTTCAAACAGCAGATTCATTCATAAATGAAGCAAATGACTAGCTGTGTTTGGAATGGCACACTAGCTTACTGCTTACTGCCCAGTACACAATGCATACTGCCTACTGTTCTTTTTTAAGAATAGTGTGTGAAACAGTATATAATAAGCAACCAATAATGTTTCAGAGTAGTTGTCAGATGACGAACATTGAACATTAATTCAGCACAGCTGTGGAGGTTGTAGGCTTGTTAATAAGGATTCGTACTAGTTAACAATGTTAGCCCGATTGAACTAATTTGTTCACATGATTCATTCAAACGGCTGATTCATTTAGGAAAAATAGGCACTGACTTGATTTGTTAAAAACTGCCAATTCATGCGTGAAAATAATGAATCACACCAAACTAACATGTGAAATCGACAGCTCTAGTGGAACAGTACATTTAACCAAAAGATTCGACTGAATCAGTTCATTAACCCTGAATCATTTTTTCACTAGACTTTAAACTGAACAAGTTAGTTAAATGTTTTTTTCTCGTTAATTATGTAGAAGTGTTCAGAATATATATCACAAATGTATTTCTGTCCTAAAGCCAGCAGGTTTCCGATGCGGATCATGACAATTTTGAATTGAGATAAAGCTGAGATAGATTAACGTAAAATGAAAATGCATTAAAATAAAAATAAAAATAAAAAAAGCAATTCATGCTTATAAGACTAAGATGGGTAAAACAGATTAAATGTTGCATCTTTTGCAAAATTTAGCTCTTCAGGTGACGTTAGGTTCTTCGTGAGATATGTATATTTTAGTGTTATATAAATAAACTAACTGAAATGAATTGCATTAAAATTAAATAAGCACTAAAATTAGTAACGGGAACTAAAAGTAAATAAATAATAAATATGACAAAAACAAAAAATAAACTATATATATAAAATAACATTGGTGCTCTCCGTAAGCATGACGAGCACTCATCAGGGTTATTATAATTAACTAAAACCAGAAACATAATTTTTGTTAGTTGAAAGAAAGCTGAAATAAAATAAAAAATAAATATTAGATGAAACACTTTAACCAAATGAAACTTAGACATGTTGGCAAGAGATAAACTGAAATAAAAATTAAAACTAAAATCCTTTAAATAAATCTAAAGATAAATATACTAATAAAAATAACAAAATTACTAAAAAATTAAACTAGAATTAAAGCTAAATGAAAATTAGAAATGTTGCTAAAATAAACCGAGGTACTGAAATTACTAACTTAGACTAAAATTTAAATAAATTAAACGTATATTATAAAATAATATTAAAAACACATAGCAAAATTGCTAAAAATTAAACTAAATGAAAGCTGAAAATATAAAATTAAAAGCTAATTTGAAACATGAATAAACGCAGTAATGGAGTATAAAGCACTCACGTGGTCCATGAGCTCGCGCACCATGCCGCTCCACTGCCCCGTGCTCTCCTCAAACGCTCCGTATCTGCCGTCCTCCACTAACCGGATCTCGTAACGGAAGCCCAGGATTCCCGAAAGCTCCCGCAGCAGATCCACGCAGAATCCCTCGAAGCGGTCGTTCCCGTACAGAGGTTTATCCGACTTCTTAAACATGACGTACGGCTCCTCCTGAGACACACAGAAGATCTCAGAGGATGCAGAACACAGCATTTCATACGTCATTGTGTTTATTAGTCAGTGGATTTGCAGATTATACTAATAAATTATTAAATAAATAAATGTATTTTTGATTGAGTTGAAGATGAAACCAAATATTAATTAATCAACAAAAGTTTGTAATGACAATTTTAATTTTGGGGTAATTCATTATTTCAATATTTCAAAAGTGCAGCATCTCTTTTATTTAATTTTTTTTATTTAACTAAAGTACTAAATATATAATAAATTCAAGCACTAAAAAAAAAAAAAAAAATATATATATATATATATATATATATATATATATATATATATATATATATATATATATATATATATATATATATAAAATAATAATAATAATAATAATAATAATTAAAAAAGAAATAATAACATCAATAAACTGAGTTTACTAAAAATTTAACTAAAATGGAGTAAACAACAACAAAAAAATATTACTTCATCCAAAAATTTTTATAATTATATAATTTTCATTTTTGCGTGAATTATTCTTTTAATATTATAAAAGTGCAGCATCTCTGTTCATTAAAACAAAGTTTGCAAAAAACAAACTGAAATAAATAAAAATTACTAACTGGAAATAAATGACAAGTAAAACTGAAATAAATATCGAATTTTTATTCCCAAATAATATTATTGTCATATTTGGCTAAATTGTTATTTTATTATTCTAAAAGTGCGTCACTGTTCTTAAAAACGCATCCCAGCTTTTAATGCAAGTGTGTGTGTGAGTGTGTGTGAGAGAGAGATAGTGTAGGTGTGTGTCCTTGTGTGTGTGTGTGTGTGTGTGTGCATGTGTGTGTGCGTGTGCATGAGTGTGTGTGTGTGGGTGCGTGTGTGAGAGAGAGATAGTGTAGGTGTGTGTGTGTGTGTGTGTGTGTGTGTGTGTGTGTGTGTGAGTGCGTGTGTGTGTGTGTGTGTGTGCGTGTGTGTGTGTGTGTGTGAGAGAGAGATAGTGTAGGTGTGGTGTGTGTGGTGTGTGTGTGTGTGTGTGTGTGTGTGTGTGTGTGTGTGTGTGTGTGTGTGTGTGTGAGTGTGTGCGTGTGTGTGTGTGTGTGAGTGCGTGTGTGTGTGTGTTTACCAGTATTGTAGACACACGCAGTGATTTGTTGGACAGTGAGTCTGTGATGTTGGTGATTTTACTCTTGTGATTCTCGCTCATGTTGAGTCCCCGCGGAGGATCCCACGTCCCGATCTGTGCAGAAAACACACACACCTGATGCATGAACACACACACTCACACACACACTCACACAAACGGCTGAATCACACACACACACACACACACACACACACACACACACACACACACACACACATACACACACACACACACACACACTCACACAAACGGCTGAATCACACACACACACACACACACACACACACACACACACACACACCTTCTCGAGTCCGTTCTCTTTGAGACTGATCACGTCCAGGTCAAAGTCTGTCCTCAGTCCGTTGGTTTTGTTGAAGAGGATTCGACCCGTCAGTCCGTCCCATGATGCCTGCGGACACAAACACGCCTCACATTTACACACGTTTATTCTCCACAGAGACGATCCAGAGCAGAGATAACTCATTCCAAATTATTCAGTTAAAGGAGTCATGAATTGAGAAATCAACTTTTACTTGAGCTTTTGATATAAAAGAGGTCATCGTACTCGAAGAATATCCTTCAATGCGGCACGCTCATAAAAACCAGCGTTTTTGCCTGTTCATGACCCCTTTAAAATAAAAACTGCAAACACGGCTAAATCTGATTCTGCAAATATCTTCTTAATATTAAATACTTATTTAAAAATAAACAATAATATTAACTAATATTATATAATTAAATAATTGTGTATATATATAATATAATGTATATATATTAAATAATATTATAATATTAATAGATAACAATATTTTAAAATATAATAATAAAGCTAATTAATAAATTAAAGTGCATTAAATAAATGATTGAACATTTCAGAGGAATCATTTTCACTACATTGTATGAAAGACAAACCTGAAAAATATCTGATCAGAATATATCAATCAATAATTGCAATTATTTTATATTAATTAATAATTATTTAACATGAAGAATCATTTGAATTATTAGTAATTAATAAATCGATTAATTAATATTAAAATCATGTTAAAATAATATTTAAAATAAATTAAAACACATTAAACAAACAAGAAATAAAATTTTAAAAATCATCTAATTTTGCTAAAAATTGCAATTATTAAATTTTTTTCTTATCTAGACTGTGGTCATATTTTGTCGATATTTTTTAACAGAAAACTACATTTGCCATAATAGATAATAGGATAATTAAACTTTACATATAAAATCAAATTACAAATCATTTAGAATGAATTTCATAGATAATGTTTTATCTCTGGTTTTCTATTCATACCTTTAGATCTCAAGTGTAAGTGAAATCTCACATTTACAGTGGATTTGACAGCTTTATATTTGACACAGTCTTTCATGTTACAGAGTTTTTTTTGGTTGTTTTGTTTTTTGACATCAGAACGAGTGAAACGCATCTCTGTCTCTGTGAGAGAAGCTCATTGTTCTCCAGGATCATCGTTCTGAAGTCTGACTTCAAAGCACAGACAGAGACGCAGAGACGGAGACGGCGCTTCTGCAGGTACAGCGAGTCATTTTCACAAATTACCCGTGATGAGAGCGAAGATCTGAACGTGAACAAACACACCTGCAGAACAACGGAAACTCAAACACACTCTGCTCACGAACAAAACTACACGCTGAGTCACACATTTGCTGTAGAAACAATCTGCAGTCAGAAATCACTAGTAAATTTAAGAAACACTGAATGCAAATTCTGAAGCAGAGAGACTGGAATAATATTTTCTTGTAAAACATATACTCGCCAGTGTAATCATCAGATTAGTTTTGACTGATATATTGAGTGATGGTTTCTTCAGATAAGACTCTTATTCCTCGGCTGGGATCCTGTAGAGCTCTTTGAAACTGCATTTTTAACCTTCAACCTGTCGAGCACCACTGAAGTCCATTATATGGAGAAAAACCCTGGAATGTGTTTCTCAAAAACCTTAATGTCTTTGCGACTGAAGACAGAAAGACATGAACATCTCGGATGACACGGAGGAGAGTAAATCATCAGGAGATTTATTATTCTAGAAGTGAACTAATGCTTTATCTTTGAACTCGAACTATTCTAAAAGAATCAAGTTCTTTGAACTGAATC
This sequence comes from allo-octoploid hybrid of Carassius auratus x Cyprinus carpio, assembly GCA_024542945.1. Classification (NCBI taxonomy): domain Eukaryota; kingdom Metazoa; phylum Chordata; class Actinopteri; order Cypriniformes; species allo-octoploid hybrid of Carassius auratus x Cyprinus carpio. The sequence continues at coordinate 29,358 of JANHFF010002782.1, forward strand.
ACTTGATTCATGAACTCAGGTTAACTGAATCAGTTCGTCGAATCTTGAATCTGAAAATCTTAAAAGTTCAAAGCCTCATTCTGAACACTGAATCAAAGTGAGTATCTCTCTGATCATATTTTCTGGGTATTCAAATTATTGAATGTAATATTTTGTTTACAAAGTATTATTTACTGTTTTGGTGTGTTTCATATCATTCTTTTATGCTGCAAAGTGTATTATCATCTCGGGTAAAATACATAAATAAATTAAATAAATCAATGACTCTGATCTGCGCACGTACCTCTTTAATGAGGCTGATGAATCGTCCTCCGAAGCGCCAGGGTTTGTGTCGGTTGCACTGCAGCGAGCTGACGGTGATCTGCGGCGACTGCTGGATGGACACCGCTACCACGTGAACCGCGTCGTACATCAGCGCCGCGTCCGTCTGCACACACACACACACACACACACACACACACACACACACACACACACACACACACACACACACACACACCTGTTAGACGCCACAGTCCTGATGAATTGAGTCTGTATCTGTTAATTCTCAGCGCGTCCTCGAGCTCATGAATCACATCAGTTCTTATTGTGTCTGCATTTGTCTTCATAAATAGTTTTTCACCATCATTTTCACACTCACAGTCACACAGGCTGCTTTCACTAAAGCTAAGCGTCTTCTTGCGCTGCTGCATAGTGTTTTTGGGTAAAATCAATGCTGCGGCTGCTGTCATCTCATCTGATATGGAAATGTTTTTAATGAACAGCATTTTCCATATTTGAATAAATATTTCATATAAATTAATTAAATTACTAATAAATAAAGCAATAAATTAAATGAAAAATATATTTAATAAAATAATAAAAAATAATAGATATCTAACTAGTATATATATATTAAAAATATATACATTAAAATATAATTTTATATAATGTGTGGTGCAAAAAGTGTATTTGATAACTGATAAATTATATATATATAATACATTGTGTGTGTTTATGATTGTATGAGTGAGTGTGTGTGTGTGTGTGTGTGTGTGTGTGTGTGTGTGTGTGTGTGTGTGTGTGTGTGTGTGTGTGTGTGTTAACAAATCTCTCTGTGTGGCACATGTTCTGCAAAACAGACTGAAATTGCCGTGGCAACCCTCGTCCCATCACAGGCCTCCTGCTGCATGCTAGCAACAGAGAATCACCACACAGGCAATGGTTTCCACGGCAACTCTGCCTCACTGGCGGCAACGGTTGTCAAGATGATAGAGAGAGAGACAGCAGGTGAGAGAGAGAGAGAGAGAGAGAGAGAGAATGAAGTCTGTGTGTCTCTCTCTCTTTCAGTCCTATTGTATCAGATATTTATATCTAATTTACTGTATAAACGCACACAGACGCTCAACAGATATTATATTATAACTGGATTAATATGCAGTATGCATAAAAAATTGCACTTTTATATGAGTGCAGCTGGAGAAAAAAAATCAGTTTAAACCATCCTAAGCTGGTTTGCTGGTCTTAGCTGGTTTCAGCTGGTCTCCAGGCCACAGGAGGGCGATGTGTCACAGCTGCTGAACAATGTGGTGAAGAATTAAAAGGAAAGCGGGCGCACACCTGTATGGGAGCATGTGTGCACAAAGCTTATGGCCTGATCTGATCTCAGAAGCTAAAGAGGAGAGTTCTTGCACTAATTCACTGGAATTTTAATACTGTGATGGAGACCTGACTTCCTGCAAATTAGCTGCGGATGAGAAAGCTGGCAATGAATCAAGAGACAGCGGCGAAAAGACTGGTCTGAACTTCCAGATTCACAGCGGCTGAAGCTTCAAGACAGACGTAACGGCATGAACAAGTATTTCGCTGTTTCCTTTTATGGGTAGCTGGTTATTACATTCAGAAGTATTTGAACTGTTTGAATCAATGAATGTTGAACTGTTAGAATTGAAATGCTGATAGTTTGAACTGTTTGCATTTAATCGCTAGACTTGTTCAAGATGCATCGGCGTATGACATCAAAGTACCGCGAGTGATTAGAGAGCAGACGACTCTTTAATTAAGCTTTTGAATCACTCTCGTGGTACTTTGTTACGCCGATCGGTCTGCGCAGCGCCGATGCATCTCGAACAAAACTGTTGAACATTTGAACTGTTACAATTTAAATGCTGTTACTTTGCTCTTTGAATTGAATCAGTGAATCAGTCAAGTTTGAACTTTTTGAACTGAGTCATTGAACGTTGAACTGTCAGAAATGAATCATTGAACAGTGAACTGTTAGAACTGAAATTCATATAGTTTGAACTGTTTGAATTGAATCAGCGAGCGTTTGAACAGTTTGAATTGAATCGGTGAGCATTTGAACCGTTTGAATTGAATCATTGAACGTTGAACTGTTAGAAACCAGTCATAGAACAGTGAAATGTTAGAATTGAAATGCTGATAGTTTGAACTGTTTGAATTGAATCATTGAACGTTTGAACCGTTTGAATTGAATCATTGAACGTTTGAACTGTTTGAATTGAATCATTGAACGTTTGAACTGTTTGAATTGAATCATTGAACGTTTGAACTGTTTGAATTGAATCATTGAACGTTTGAACTGTTTGAATTGAATCATTGAACGTTTGAACTGTTTGAATTGAATCATTGAACGTTTGAACTGTTTGAATTGAATCATTGAACGTTTGAACTGTTTGAATTGAATCATTGAATGCTGAACTGTTAGAATTGAGATACTGATAGTTTGAACTGTTTGAATTGAATCTTTGAACGTTGAACTGTTGAACTGTCGAACTGTCAGAAATGAATCACTGAACAGTGAACTGTTAGAACTGAAATGCTAATAGTCTGAACGATTTGAATTGAATCATTGAACGTTTGAACTTTGTATTGAATCATTGAACGTTTGAACTGTTAGAATTGAATGTTATATAAATCAATCCTCTACAGTCTTCTAGTCTGATGAGCTAAAAACCACACAAAATCCTCTTCCTGAGGAGACCGGATGGGTCTATTGAAGCATCTTGGACAACACACACACACGGATTACTGAACTTTAGGCAACTAATTTAAGTTAGGAATTCAAAACAAAATGTAAATATTCAAATGAGTTTAAACTCATTAACATATGATAAGGAACTTCTCCACAGCGTTTCCCAAAGTTGCACTAAGTTGCCAGATTGTGTTTCTTCACTTAGCGCCAAACAAACACTTGAAAGCAGACGCCGGGGTCGGCTGACGTGTGTCACCATGGCAACAGCGGAACACTCCAGCATCAGGACCAGATCCGTACAGTACAGCAGCGAAACAACATAGCAACTGTCATCATTAAACCCTGGAAACAAAGCCTGACATATGACATAATAGTGTGAGAGAACTGATGATTTGAAGTGGAACAGTTTATTAGGCGTTCCACATTGTGTATCATATTTGATCATCAGGATTTTATGGCTCATATAGTCAGATAAACTGAGAATATGGAGAAAAAAACAGCTTGAGACTCAAACTGAGCAAAAATATGCAATTTGCTGCAGATGCTGATATTTATATGATGAAATTCTGCTTGGGATGTAAATCAATGAGATCTTTATAACAGTACAACAGATACTGACATAAAAGCAGAGCTGCTTCAGTCCAGTAAGTGTTCATCTGGAGGTATTACTGCAGTTATTCTGACCTTTACTTGATCAAAATCAGTCAAGATTTTACACCAGAAGCAGCAGCTGAAGCTGGACACTTGTACAATTAAAGAGCTTTGACGTACATATCAGATGACAGAAGGCATGTTTTGAAGAATAATTTTGATCATTTAGACACTTGAAATGTGTGTATTGACTACGATATGAAGTGTGTGTGTGTGTGTGTGTTTGTGTGTGTGTTAGGGCATCTAATAGTCTGCAATCATCAGCTATTTCATCTCTTTGTTTTCAAATGATAAGCAACAAACCGCAAATGAACTTGGAGTGAACGCACTGAGCTCATCCTGAAGGATAAGTAATAGTCCTCCTGCTAATGAATTCCATTATCCTTCCGTCTGAAGAGCAGCTTTACTCATGCAAATGAGGCCAGATGAGAGAAAGTCATAAACATCCGTAACTCTAATGAAGCGCTTCATCAGCTCACGTCTCCACCCTCATGTCACTTATTTATTATTTAGCCCAGCCCTTTATCTTCTGATATTAATAAGCGTTCAGCGGCGAGATGATTTACCGCAGATTTGAGAGCAAGCTTGTCCGGAGAGGATCGCAGGAGATCTGCTCGATATCCGCACGTCTGCTGCGGGCTTTTCCAGGAGAAAAGGATGTTTATATTTCTCTGAATCACAGATTGATTTTATGTGAAACTGCTCTCTCTCACACACTCACACACACACACACACACACACACACACACACACACACACACTCACTCACTCACTCACTCACTCACTCACTCACTCACTCACTCTCTCCTTCTCTCTCACACACACACATTTTATTAATATATTAATAATAAATATTTTTATTTATCAAAAATACAATTTTAATATTTAATATTCATATTTTATAATATAATAATAATTATATTTTAATATTACAATTAAAATGATAATATTATAACAATCTAATAAAATATAAATTTTTAATAATATTATAAAAAAAAATTAATATATATATTATATTTTATTGACTTTTTTCTCTATCTTTCAGTGTATACTGCTTGAATTTATTGTGGGTATGTTTAATAATGCTAATGTTTGTTTGTAATTTGAAAATATTTTATAAAGGTTTAAATACATTTTATTAATGTTTAATAATATTTGATAATTAAAAATGTATAATTTTGTATATTTACTGTCCTATTTTAAATGTATTTTACATTTTTTGTTTGTTTATTAAAGGTTTAAAAAATAATATAGCATTTAACAATAATATGTTTTAGAATTTTATATTTTCCTTTTCTTTACACACACACATGCATGCACGCGCACACACACACACACTCACTCACACAATCATGTACACACATACACACACACACACATACACTCACTCTCTCTCACACACACACACACACACACACACACACACTCACTCACTGTATTTTAAGTGTTTTTAATAATTGTCAGTTTGTAATTTGAAAAGGTTTAGTAAAGGTTAAAAAAAAAGTCAGTCAGTCTCTACAAATTCATCTGTCACTCATGTGATGCGGTCAGCGTGAAGTGCTCGTGTGACATGAACATCATCAAACGCTGTGACACGACTGATTTCACCAGCAACTCCCGTCGTTTGCATGAATGCAAGAAAATACATAACATACACCATGCATTCTGGAATTTCCTTCTTAAAAGATGCATGTGTTGCTGTCTTAGAGCTTGGCCGAGTGATGCGCCTCAGACGGCTGCTGTCTGCGTTCAGTGAACAGATGATGATGATGTCTAGGATTCATAAAAGAGTTTCTGCCTCTTTAAACTGTGTGTTTTCCTGAGCTGTGTGTCGAGTGTCTGTTTGTTCACAATCTGTGAGTGATGAAGGCATCTCACACACACACACACACACACACACACACTTCTGTCTGTCTGAGAGAGAAGAACAGAACCAAAGCAAAACGAAAGCACCAAGATGGATAAAGACTTTTCAAACGGGAAGTGTCAGCCACACTGTATGATAGCAGTATAAACACACACACACCGTCATGAATCCGTCCAGCAGGCCCGAGTCTGGTTTGGGCGGCGCCTGCAGTCGCTCCATTGACCATTTCTCGATGATGGAGGACACCTGCGGACTCTCCGTGTTCAAGATGCGGAAACCGGTCATATTCACTCCGCTGAAGCGATACGGCTCCATATCCAGAGCAAACAGGTCCTGTGGACGAACACACGCTTATAATGAATGAAACCACATCTTCTGCTAACACAGGCTGCATTCATTTGATCAAAAATATGGTTAAAATAATGAAATATTATTATAATTTAAAACATCTGTTTTCTATGTAAATATGTGTTAAACTGTAATTTATTTCTGTGATCAAAGCTTAATTTTCAGTATCATTACTCCAGTCTTCAGTGTCACATGATCTTCAGAAATCATTCTAATATGATGATTTACTGCTCAAGAAATATTTCTGATTGTTATCAATGTTGAACACAGTTGTGCTGCTCAATATTTTCGTGGAAACTGTGATGCACTACCATTTCAAAGTTATAGGTAAAATAAAAGGAAAATAAATCAATACTTTTATTCATCAAGGATGCATTAAATTGGTCAAAAGTGATGATAAAGACATTAATAATGTGACAAAAGATTTCTATTTCAAATAAATGCTGTTCTTTTGAACTTTCTATTCATCTGTGAATCCTGAAAAATAAAATGTATCACAGTTTTCGCAAACATAATATATATTTTTTTAACATTGATAATAATCAGAAATGTTTCTTGAGCAGCAAATCATCATATTAGAATGATTTCTGTAGATCATGTGACACTGAAGACTGGAGTAATGATGCTGAAAATACAGCTGCACATCACAGAAATAAATTACACTTTAACACATATTCACATAGAAAACAGCTGTTTTAAATTATAATAATATTTCACAATTTTTACTGTACTTTTGATCAGGTAAAGGCAGCTTTGGTGAGCAGAAGAGACTTATTTCAGACACATTAAAACATCTTAATAATGACTGGTGGTGTGCATGTAAATATAACACACATATTTTTATACCTAACACATAGAAAACCTTTGGAAAAGGTGCGATTCAACCCCATTACACAGAAAATCAGAGTTTGAGAGTTGCATAACAGCCTGTGCAAGCAAATCTCATCAAATCACACCATTTACAGTCAATATTGCTTCACTTTTGCCAAGAAATATCTGTAAAGTACAGTTAAATGTGTAAATAACTGAGATGTGGTCAGAAAGACTCGACTGAATATGATATCAAAGGTCAAGCCATTATTTTTAAAGGTGGAAGTGCAGAATAATATGAATTTTGCATTACATACTGAACTATGGGTTAAATCTAAGTTCAGTGTCTGTGGTTCATCCGGATAAAAACATCAGCAGAAAGTCACATTTTGCTAAGAGTGCTGATATGTTTTGAAAGGTCTGTATTAGTACATTAATAAGACAAAAACAGCCGTACAGCAACACAAACGTATGAATCACTTGAGAACACGCTGCTGAAATCTGTTTATTTGTGTCTTGTTAAATATCTAAACATCCCTAAAACAAGACTGATTTACTTGAGAAGCAAAACAAGATGTGACGAGGTTTCGGTTTAAAACTACAGTAGTCATAGTGCCGCAGGCTGAAACAAACCATTTGAATTCCAACCCTGCTTGAAATGATTTGTTTCTTATTTGAAGCAATAAAAACACAGAGTAAGGAGATGTTTCTCTCGTGAGTCACTGAATCACATCGTCTCAGTTCAGATGAGCTTCACGTGTCGGATCCTCCGGAGGGATTCTGACGGACTAGATGAATCCGAAACGGTGCAGTGCAGCCGTGATTCAAATCAGGAATTACATCCATGAGATTAACAAGAATCTAAATGAGAGCCATTCACTTGAAAATGGAGCTTTGAGTCTGATTCCAAAATAGAAAATTCAATATTCTCTCTTATGAATAATGCACTGCGTGTGTGTGTGTGTGTGTGAGAGAGAGAGAGAGTGAGAGTGTGTGTGTGTCTCACCAGAGTTGTAAAGATGTAATGATAGTATTCCGTCACCATTCCCATTGAAAGAGCCTATGAAAAACAAAAAACACATAAAAAAATCAAAAATCAGTGCAATAATTAATTATTGAAATAACCACGAATTCATAAATACCATAAAAGTGCAACCAGCATTTCACATATATTTACACAACACACATAAACAGTATTTCAGGCAGTAAATAAACAATTTAAGTAAATATTATCTCAGGAAAAGGTGCAAAAATAAAGTTAAATAAAATATTTCACCAAAGAAAACAAAACAGAAAATATTCCACTAAATATAACTTTTTTTTTTTACTTTTGAGTTTTTTTTTTTTTTTTTTGTAATTCCCATTATTCACAATAATGATTCTTTTTAGATTCTCATAACTGCAATATGATTGATTATTATCTATAAATTCACCATAAGTGCAGCACTACAATTACTATGATCTCTAAATAATTTCTAATTTAATGTATCTTCATGCATCAAATTCAAGTGGAAAATGTGCTTAATTTTCATACAAATCGTAATGATGATAAAATAGGTTTTATTTTCTTTGTGTGTGTGTGTGTGTGTGTGTGAGTGTGTATATGTGTGTGTATATATATATATAAAATATCATTTTATAATTAAATGTACATGTTTTCTGACAGATTTTGTGAGATTCACCCACACATAACAAGGCGAAACGAGCGCAGATGATGGGGTCCTCAGAAAGATTTGTGTTTTTAATAAGAGAGCTTCATCAGCATCGCTGCATCTTTAATCAGAGATCTTTAAGTCCTGCAGCCAAAACGCCTCGTTTAATTACATTCCCACTTTGGTTTGAGGCCCCTGTAATAACGTCACACTAATAGAATTTCTAACAGTGAGATATAAGATGTGAAATATGACTGGAGAAGAACAATCAAGAATGTTCTTCAGTACATTGCATATTTATGTCGTAAGAAGAAAATTCAAGATATTTCTAAGATGTTCATAAGAAGAGCAAATCCTGAAAATTTAAGATGTTTTTTTAAACTGTTTGTTTTTATTCCTTAAGAATTTTTAAGTTTTACTTAAGAAAATCAAAGACTTCTCTAAGTTCACAAGTGCAATTCTTGAAAAAAGGTTGCTCAAAAATATTAAGTACATCATATTTTATTTCTCAAGAAGAAAAAGTAATATTTCTCTAAGACGTTTATAAGAAGTGCAATTCTTGGACAATTCTTAATGTTCTCAAAAATGTACTTAAGTACATTGCATATTTATTCCACAAGAAATTTTAAGATTTACTTTTTAAGAAAATCAAAGACTTCTCTCACAAGTGCAATTCTTAAAAAATAAATATTCTTAATTACATCATATTTTTATTTCCTAAGAAGATCATTTAAGATGTTTCTAAGTTTGCAAGAAGTGCAGTTCTTATCAATTCTTCAATTCTTACAACATTCTCAAAAATGTTATCAAGTACATTGTTTATTTCTTAAGAAAATTTCAGATTTCTTCAAAAAGGTTTGTGTATTTCTTGAAAAGTTCTTGACAATCTCAAATATTCTTTAGTACATCGCATTTTTTTTCTTAAGAAATTGTAAGATTTCTCTAAGATGTTCATAAGATGCTCTCAAAACACATAATTTTTATTCCTTAATAAATTTGAAGCTTTACTTAATAAAATCAAAGATTTCACTAAGTTAACAAGTACAATTCTTGAAAATATTTTTTTTCTCTGTTCTTAAGTACATGATATTTTTATTTCTCAAGAAGAAAATAAGATTTCTCTAAGATGTTCATAAAAAGAGTAAATAATGAAAAATTAAGATGCTTTCCAAACGGTTCTTAAGTACATCTTTTATTCCTTTAAGAAATTAAGGTTTACTTTTTAAGAAAATCAAAGACTTCTCCAAGTTTGCAAGAAGTGCAGTTCTTGAACAATTCTCAATTACATCATTTATTCCTTAAGAAAATTTAAAATTTCTTCAAAAGAAGTTTATAAGAAGTGCAATTCTTGAAAAATACATTCAGATATTATCAAACAAGTTCTGAAGTACATTGTATTTTTCTTTCCTAAGAAGAAAATGTAAGATTTCTCTAAGTTTGTAAAAAGTGAAATTACAATTACATCATTCTCAAAAATGTTCTTAAGTACATCATGTAAAATTTAAGATTTCTCTAAGAATTTTGTAAGGAGTGCGTTTCTTGAAAAATTAAGATGTCCTCAAAAAAATTTAAGTACTTCATATTTTTATTCCTTATTTCTTTAGTTTTAAGATTCCTCTTTAGTTAGATTTAGTTTTAAGATAAGTTTTTAAGAGGTGCAATTCTAAAAAAAAAAAAATTATTTCTTAAGAAGAAAATGTAAGATTTAAGACAAGTTGGAGGCTATCCTATAACTTTAGGAGGTTACTTTACGTTGATTTTTAAGATTTTTTTTTTAAGGAATTCAAATTGTTCAAGTTTTGTCTTTAGAACAGTCTTGAGAAAAAAGATGTTTTGAAAATACAAAAAAAATTCTTCAAAAATTCTTAATGTTCTTAAGCACATCATACCTTTATTTCTATTATTTAAGATTTTTCTAAGTTTGCAAGAAATGCAATTCTCAAGACATTCTCAAAAATATTCTTAAGTGCATCACACTTTTATTTTTTAAAAATAAATTACAATTTTTCCAGGATGTCTTTAAGAAGTGCAAATTCAAATTCTTCTTAAGATTTATCTTTAGAACAGTCTTGAGAAAAAAATGAGAGTAAAGAACACACAAAATGTTCTTAACTTTAAAGTTAGAAAATAAGAAGTAATTGATTCTTAAGAATTTGTCTTTTTTTAGAGAAGCAAAGGTCTGTCTCAGCGCAGATATTAAAGAGGTCTTGTGAGAGTTTTCAAAGGCAAAGCTCTCTGAGAGTAGTGAGAAGTTCACTCACCTGTTTGAGGATCCAGCCGGCCATCTCGTGACTGCAGTCGAAGATGACGTGGAACTCCTTAGCTTTTTTCATCTCTTTGAGCAGAGGTTTGGCATCCTTGGTGTCGGCGGCGAGCTGTCGGATCTTCAGGCGGATGTTGTATCTGGACGGAGCTTTAATGAGCTCCTGCAGGCGGATGAGGCCTGTGGGACACAACAGAGCACTACAGCAGATCTGAATCTGACAGCACATCCCACAAACACACAGTGCAGCGCTCGACAACCTATGGACTCACACACGACCTCGGCACTTCGAAGAAAGAAATGCATGTTTGTTTATGATGGAAAACAGATTTGAATCTGAAAAGTTGGACATCCGCAACTCTAAAATCCTCCAAGCTCATTAACACAGGACTGCCCACAAACTGACCTGACGAGACATGAGCGTTGAAAGCTGTGAATGAGACGACATGATCAGACGAGTGTGTGTAGGAGTGTGTGTGTGTGTAAGAAATGAGACAGACGGCTTGTCAGACGTAGGTGTTTTGCGATAGTTCTTCTAGATGAAGCTGTGTGGGTGAATCGCACCAAAACATCTCCATCTCCAACCCTGATCCCGGACGAGCCCCCTTTAATCAGAGATTTTTAAGTCTTGCAGCCAAAACGCCTCGTTTAATTACAGCTCACATCTCACCCTCAATGTACAGAACAGGATATTTTGCATAAAGCACTTTTTTTTATTATTTTAATATATTTTTTTATTATTTAAATTATTTTCATGAAAATTTAGCACATTTAAACAATCAAATCTCATTGTTGTAATAATTTCTATTTAATTAATTATTTTTTTGGTAATATTTATTATATAATATTTATTTAATATTGTTACGAACACCTGCTCTCGCTCCCTTTCTCTCTTTTTAAAACTTCCCGGACGAGCCCCCGAATTAGCGAGCGACCAGGGGCTTGTAACAAATATAATTATTAACTATTTATAGAATTAAATTGATATTAATGAATATAAATAAGTATAATTTAAATAATATGTCATTATTTTCTCACATGCCTGTAATAACAATCTGGGTAGAAAATGTACTTAGTTGTCATAAAATTGTAATATATAATTACTGACTATTTATATAATTAATACTAATAAATAAGTAAAATATTTTATGTAAGATTTCTGTTTTATATAATTATTGAATATTTATATAATTAATTAATATTATTTTGCAAACATTTATTATACTTATAATACATAAGTGGCTATTTATACAATTTTAAATGAATAAAGTAATATTTATATATTATATATCAATAAACACATTGAATGTCAAACATACAATATATTAATAGATTAATGAATTAATTGCTGTGTGTGTGTGTGTATATATATTCTAATTAAATGAGTATCAATAAAGAGATTATTGAATATTTTATATATTTAAATAAGCAATTAAATAAAAGTCTGTAATATTTGTTGTTCTGCCTTTAACTTTTACAATAAGATCATTGTAGTATTTTTTACTATAAAACCTTTAGCACTTTACTATAGTAACAAGAAACAAGATTGAGAATCATGAGAATGCTCAAAAGAAGAACTCAAAACATAAAACATCTGGACAAATTACAGCAATGAGGAATTTAGGGAAATGAGCTTAATTCTCCTGAAAATAATGTTGTCCTAAAATCCTAAAATCGGCTTAGTTTTCATAAGCAACATCCAATTTTGTTTCCGTTTTTAGGTGAAATGTGATCTAGGAATAAGATTTCATGGGATTAACTTGTGAATATTTCATCCTGTGCAATTGTCTTCACAGTCTGTCAGACAAACGGCCCTGAATCTCTCTCTCACACACACATACACACTCACTCTCTCTCTCTCTCTCTCTCTCTCTCTCTCTCTCTCTCACACACACACACACTCACACTCTCTTACACACTTGCACACACACACACACACAAGCACACACACACACACTCGCGGTGCAGTAAAATCAGTGTCTCGGTGAGCATCTTGAGCAGGTCTAAAGTGATCGGATCACATGTGTGCACATGTCGCTCCGCTGGGACCGTCTCATTGCAGCAGAGCATCCTGGGATACTCAGAGGGAGGGGCTGCAGCACTTCATGTGACCTTAACAACGGGTAACTAATGGTCGCCTGGCAACCGCCTCCTCTGCTACTCGAGGGGAGATTGAGGACTTTAGGAAAAGATGCAGTAAAAAACAATACATCACACACACAGAGACATGACACGAGTGCTTTTCTCAGATAAAAAAAAAGTCACAAAACTGATCACAAACGCATATAGCTTTTTTTTTTTTTAAACATTTTTCATGTTATTTTTAGTATTAGTAATAACTAACTTTAGTTTTTGTTTTTTAGTCATTTTGCTCTGTGCTTTAGTCATGTTTATTCATTTTAAATGTTTAAAAATATTTCTATTTAGGTTTATTTTTATTTCAGGTTTGGTTCACTTTTAGTATTTATTTATTTTCAGTTAGTAATTTTTAGTGCTTTTAATCTGATATTTTCAGTTTTCATGTTAATTTTCATTAATTTTTAATATTTTTGCTATGTCTTAGTTTTTATTTAATATTTCTATTTAGGTTTAATTTATTTGTATTTCAGTTTAAGTATTTATTTCCAGTTAGTAATTGCATTGCTTTATACACTGTTATCGTTTTTATTAATATTTTGAATAACCTTTTAATTTTATATTTTCATGTTAGTTTTAGTTTCATATTACTATTTCCATTTTATCTTTTACAGTCTAAAAATTGTCCTGTCAAGTTTACATACAATAGTGACTGACTTTTAAGCATAAATTAATACATTTTTTGCTGCCAACAGTGGGAGCCCTGCTTGAATACCTAATTAAAACAAATGATTCCAGCTCCCGGTTTGATTCAGTTTGTGTGATTACAGGCAAATGCTCTGAGAAAGTAATAAAATCCCTTCTATTAATTAGAATGGACTAATGAGAAAATCGCTGTGGTAAGATTCACGAGGCGTTTGGCGAGAGTGATTGAGATCTGACTCCACGGTTTAGTCTGCATCTGATCTGTTTATGTGCTCATACTAGTCAAACTGGCTAATCAGTCTAATGAACTAGTCTAATTACTCACTCCAGCACATTATGATAATTTTGTTTATGCATAAAACACCCAGGTGACCTACTGGGTTGTTGACAAATGGACATGTCTGTGAACTGTTTTCTTTTTATTTATTTAACAAAATGATTTTAGGTTAAAATTTACATATATATATATATATATATATATATATATATATATATATATATATATAAGGTAAAGTATATTTTAAGTCCATTAACATTTTTTACCATTTTTTTTAACTAGTCCATTTTAAATGGTCCTGTAAATATTTACATTTTGGGTTGCATTTATACAAATATTTACATTTCTGGTTTTTATTTATAAATATTACCATTTTTAGTTTTATTCATGCAAATATTTATATTGTTTTTACTGACACATTTACGTTCTTAAATATTATTTACAAATGTTTACATTTGTTTTTTTAATTTACAAATTTACACATTTTTGACTTATTTTCAAATGTTAGTTTTTATTTATAGAAATGTTTACTTTATTTACAATTAGTTACATTTTAGTTATATTTTAGTTTTTATTTATACCAATATTTACAGGTTTTTTTATTTACAAATATTTACTTTTTTATTTATGCATATATTTACATTCTGTTTTTATTTACACATTTACATTCTTGATTATTATTTACAAATGTATACGTTTTTGTTTTTATTTAAAAATATTTACGATCTTGATTATTGTTTACAAATACTTACATTTAAAAATAGGTACATTTTCAAATATTTGCATTTTGATTTTATTTATACAAATTTTTACATTTTGTTTTTATTTACAAATAGGTATTTTTATGTACATATTTGTTTTTATTTATACCAGTATTTGCTGTTTGTTTTTATTTATAAAAACTAAAACTAAAAAATATATTTCTATTTACAAATATTTACATTTTTATTTTTATTTATAAATATTTACATTCTTAATTATTTACAAATGTACATCTTGATTTTATTTGATTAATTTTACATTTTTATTTGATATACAAATATTTACATTCTTCATTTTTATAGTTTCTGTTTTTTATTATTTTTGGTCTTGCATTGCGACAAATTAATTTCTAACAATAAAAGTAATCCAAATTTCAACTCAAACTGTCACAAAACTGATTTTAAAAAAATTATATAATAAATATATTATAAAATATTTCTGAGATGATATCCAGATGGTGTAATTATGTAATAATTTTTTTTATTAAAGAGTAGTGTGTATGCTAGTGTTCATCTGTGTCTGTGATTGGCTGATGCTCACCGGTGCTGTCGTCATACACCACCGTCACCATCCTCCACCTGAAGAAGTGCACGAGGTCCAGTATGGCCCGGCTGAGCGAAGAGAAGTCCGGATACAGACTGACGTAATATGAGTCTCTGTTATCAGACACCTGGTGCTTCCAGCGCGTCTGTATGTGAGGCACACCCAGAGCGTTCGAGATTGACTGCACCGCATTGGCTGATGAGCTGTGGGAGGGGCCGAAGATCGCTGCCACGCCCAGGGAGAGCTGCTCGCAGGCTGTGATAGGATGACAAAACAACACGGGACCAATCAAAGGCTGCTCGCCAGAAAACAGTTCGACATAAATATTAACAATCAACATTCTTGATCCTTTACATTCTTGACATTTATTTACAAATATTTATGTTCTTGACTTTTATTGAAAAATATTTACAGTACAATTTTAGTTTTTTTATTTACAATTATTTACATTTTTGGTTTTTATTTACAAACAGTTACATTTTTGTTTTAAATTAAAAAAATATTTACAGGTTTTTATTTAAACAATTTTTTTCATTCTTGATTTTTGTTTACAAACATTTGCATTCTTGACTTATTTACAGATATTTAAATTTTTATTTACAAATGTAAATATTTTGGTTTTGAAATGTATACACACTTTTTGTTTTGATTTATACATTTTTATATTTTGTTTTATTTACAAATGCTCACATATTTGTTTTTTATTTACATCCATTTACATTCTTGACATTTATTTACAAATATAATTCTTGATTTTTTTTTTTTACAAACATTTGCATTCTTGATTTATTTACAAATATTTTCATTTTTATTCACACATTTAAATATTTTGGTTATTTACAATATTTACACTTTTTATAAATATGTATATTTTTGTTTTTATTCACAAATATTTACATATTTGTTTTTTATGTACAAACTTTGACATTAGTGATTTTATTCACACATATTTATATTGTTTATTTTCATGTATTGTATCAAAGATTTACATTCTTGATTTTTATTTATAAATATTAATTTTCGTTTTTTAATATAAAAAAGTTTATATTTTTGGTATTTATCTTTGAATATACATTTATTTTATCTACTTTTTTTAATTTACAAAATATTTACATTCTTGATTTTTGTTTACAAATATTTACATTTTTGTTTTTATTGACAAATATTTAAACTTATTTTTGTTTACAAATATATATATATATATATATATATATATATATATATATATATATATATATATATATATATATATATATATATATATATATATATATATATTTGTATGCTTTGTAGCTCTGCAGTATAAATCACCATCCTCTCATGTTGTATTTGGCTTTGGATCAACATGATGACAATTTAATCCAGCATACTGTATGAATGATAACTGTAGGCACGTTTCTCCCTTCCTTTCATGTGATTTTTGGTAAAAGCAGCTTTTCCACAGCAGTGGAGGTCACTAATGCACGCATTGGAATCATGTGCATCTGTTTTCTGTGCTTAAAAAGCATGTTCTCTGACAGCAGAAGCACCTCACATGTTATATCTCCAAATTGAGCCCAATTTCACTTTCCATTCCAGCGTAACCGTCGCGTCTGAAAGCAGCCTGAGAAAAAAGGGTCATTAAAATTACAAATTAGGCCGGTGCTGAAGCTTTGGGCTTGAAATGACAAAGCACAGAAAAATAGGGCAGCGTAGGAAAAAAAAAGAGACAGTTTTCAGAAAAGTACATAAACGTTTAAACGTGCTTGAGCTGAGAGGAACACACTTGTCTGTTTGAAGTCTGTTCACTCACCTACAAATATTTCCATTCTTGATTTATATTTTGATATATTTACATTATTTGCATTTATGAATATTTATAGTTTGTAAATATTTACATTTTTAATATTACTTATGAATATTTGCATTCTTCATTTATATTTTGAAATTTACATAATTGTTTATTTGCAAATATTTATATTTTTTGTTTTCATTCACAAATACTTACATTCTTGATTTTTATTCACAAATATTTACATTTTCGGATTTTGTTTACAAATATTTGCCGCCTTGGTTTGTGTTTACAAATATTTACATTCTTAATTGCTGGTTACATGAAAAACATAAAACCACGAAGGTTTAAATGCGTTGGAGGTCAAACGCTGGTGTGTTTTTGCAGCTCTCTCACCTTTCCTGGAGGCCTCGAAGCTGTCGAAGACGTTGATTCTCTGGATGTCGTAGGTGAGCGTGGTGTTAGGCAGAAGCGTTCGGTTCCTGTTGATGGTGTTCAGCGCAAATTTAAAGGCCAGCTCCTCTGGTCCGGACGGGCCGCTCTCTATCGACTCAAAAATCCCACCTGCAGACAGACAGACGGGATTCAGTTTCATCACACATGCACGCACGCACGCACACACATACACATGCAATCACATACACACACCGACATCAGACAGTGAACTCACACAACATCTGGATCCAAAACATCAAATTAACGAGGAAACTCCCCGTGCAGCGCAGCTTCAGTTAAACATCTGGAGCGGAATTCGCTTTCACTGACACCAATATATTTTACAGCATCTCCACATCATCTATGTTATTAGAGTTAACTAAAACTACAACTGAAACCATTTTAAAAAAAAATTAACTTTAACTGAAAACATAGAAAACTTTTTTTATTTCAGCTTTCAACTTTTATCTTTTAATTTAAAGTTGATACTAAAATAACTAAAACCAAAATTTAAATAATAATGATTTTAAAATATATAAAATTTAAAAAGTGACAAAGTTACTAAAACTTTAAATTTAAAATGGAAAATAGTAAAATAAAAACTGAATCAAAATATGAATAAAAAAATAAGTTTAATATCATTTTATTTTACATTTTCTAAATGAATTTTTTATAAAATGTCTAAATAGATTTTAAAAGCCTGATATGGGTTTTCATTATTTTACATCAGTATGCAGAAAACATAAATAAATGTAAAAATAACCATATACATTTAATAATTTTTAATAATATATGTATTGTCCTACTTTATTAAAGGAAAAACATGTAGAGAGTCTCAGGCAAAATGTTAGGGTTAGGGTTTTTATTTTTTTTTATTTTTTGTTAAGAAGAAAATCATGCAGTATCAGTTGCATGCAAAATATTAAAGCAAATGCATAATTTTATGCTTTTGCTTATTCAAATAAATTAATAATTTGCTATATTTTATACAATGAACTGAATGTCAGTTCAGCAGACGATGTTGGATGATTTAAATCATTGGATGCAGTCTTTATATGATTTTTGTCGAGTTTGTAGCCTCTTTATGTAAAGATTTGTACAGTAGATGCTCAAATGTCCAGCATCTGGAATCTGCAGCAGGAGCTGAAGAGTCTGTTACTGCAGCCTGAGCAAATGACTGCAGAAGAGCTGACAGGAGCTAAAGAGACATGAAGCAGCACACACACACACACAGAGCGAGAGATACGTCAGGGCGATTGAGGAGAGAAGATCCATCTTCACCCGTTCTTTCATTCTTCTCCTCCATCTCTGCAGCCACTCATACTTTTTGGTTTGTTTCTGAACAGTTCAAGACATTTGCATTGCAGCAATTCCCATTTTACTGTCTATTCCATTCCACTGGATAAAAGCATCTGCTAAATGACTAAATTAATGCATTTACACATATTAACATTGTTGATTTATATTTTCAAATTTTGACCTACTGTCACCAAAATACAGAAATAGATCTAATCAGGCCGAACAGCTTTCGCACTGCATGTCATTAACTCCACCCAACAGGAAGTCAGCTATTGTGGATTGTTTGAAAAACGCATGCTCTGGATTGTGATGTACTCCTCCTAGGGTTTTCATCCGATTGCCACCAACCTCGGTCAACGTGGATTTTAATCAAACATCAGCAGTTTGATGACATACTGTAATGTGACTATTAGGAGTCAAAGTGTGTGTTGTTTTCAAAGTGCTTTGAAATAAGCCTATTATTCTTATGCAATTTGCTTCATCAAAATAATGACTAAACACATTACTGATATCTTAAATGCTGTTTAACGTCTCAAACAGTAATAATATTCTTCTTTATACTCCTCCAAATGCTGTCATAGGGTTTACACCAAACTTTGTCTACATCTTGCCAAAACACTGAGGGACCTAAACTGCGAACGGTTTTTGGTCGTCTCAAATAGTGTTGCCATGGTGATTTATTAAAACAACGGCAAAAAAGGAAACAGAAATTGTCTTATAGTCTATCTTTAAAGTGCATCGTCCAAATTACTAAAAACTTTTA
The DNA here is from genome assembly GCA_024542945.1 of allo-octoploid hybrid of Carassius auratus x Cyprinus carpio. Taxonomy (NCBI): domain Eukaryota; kingdom Metazoa; phylum Chordata; class Actinopteri; order Cypriniformes; species allo-octoploid hybrid of Carassius auratus x Cyprinus carpio. The sequence goes on from JANHFF010002782.1 coordinate 48,554, forward strand.
CACATTTTGCACACTGATAAGCTACTACTAAATATTGTAGAAATGTCATTTTCTGTAAAGTTGCTTTGCAACGATCTGTATCTCAAAAAGCGCTATACAAATAAACTTGAATTTGATTGAACTGAATGTAGAACAAGTAATTGTGAGGAAACATGCTTAGTTTCATGAATTTTTGATGCTCTGGATAATAACAACAAATTAAAAACTATCAAACGTTTCAGCTGACAGATAAAGGCTGTAATACTAAGGTTGTCCACTAGACGGATCATAGCATAATAAATCTTTTAAGCCTGATCTTTCTCCTGTCCGTTTCCATCCATTAGAATGACAAATAAATACATAGAATCAGTTGATGTGTATTGTACTGGCAATATAGTTTTATAGAATTATTTTACAAATGTTTATAGATCTTTAAAAGTTTTAAACACCTTTTTTTGTGTGTGTGTGATATTCTAGAGTAACCCTTTCATTGCTGTGACTCAACAAACAGAAGGTTATTGTAAATGCATGTGCACTGTTTTTCTGATGATACCAGGGCTTGGGCCCATTATCACTGCTTGCAGCTATATTTAGATATTAGATTTTAATTTACAAAGATTTACATATTTATTTGTTTTTATTTTTACTTACAAATATTAGCATTTTTATTAGATTAGATTTTTTAAAATTTACAAATAGTAAAAATTTTATTTCTATTTTGCTTTTTATTGAATATATATATAAAAAAAATCCTTCACATTGGATTAAAGCATCTGCTAAATGAATGCAAAATAGCCCAAATACATGAAATAAACTGCATAAAACATCCCATTCTAAGTAATGCATGTCACATCTGACTAAATCACTGTGTGTGTGTGGATAATGGACTCAGATCATCCACGAGGGTGTGAATTATTGAAGAAATGAATTATGCAAGTGAGATACAGAGATTCGCCATCATGGGAATACCTGCTATCTGTCTCTTTATCGGCCTCCGCCCGGAGCTTGTGCATTAACTCACAAAAAATTCATAATGAAAAGCACGAGGATGAGTGCGACACAAAGCCCGCTTGTGCTCTGAGAGGATCATTATACGTTCCTGGTGAATAAGAAGTGTTAATGTGTGAACGTGAGACTGCAAACAGATCCATGTGAATGTGCTAATGACAGGTTACAGACACACACCGCGATTAGAGTCGCTGAGTAAACACTTTAACATCTCAATTATTGCTCTTAGACACAAAAACAGACCCAAAAGATGCACTAGTCATCATGCGGTGAGAGAACAGAGCTGTGAAATGAGCTCAGATCATTGAGAAACCTTGCAGCTCATACTGAGACCTTTGATTTGATTCAGTTCTGAATGAATCCATGTTTTTGAATGAATCAATGACTCGCTCATACAGAAAGCCATTTGCTGCCACAAGTGTAGTGGATAAAACACAGAGGTGATCCAGTGAGCGTTTAAAGATCTCATGTATGATCTTTCACTGGTTTTCAGTGTCACCAGTGTTTCTCTCTCATTACATCTCTGTGTGACTGAAAGTGACACCAGCAGGAAACAGATGGTGACCCGCTTCTGCTGTTCACACTGAAATACCTCTTAATCAACCCACAGAGAACACACACACACTTATATACCTGTGTGTGTGTGTATGTGTGTGTGTCAATCTGAAAGACATTTAGAGTCACACTGCAACTCAAAAAGCATCTGTACACGTATAAATGTCAGAATTTTCTTAATTAAATCACAACATATCAAATCAAGTACCACTGATTGAAAATAAAGATGCACAAACACACTTTACAATCACAACAAAAGCAAGTTTGAACTGCTGAAACACTAGAAGACACTCAGGTTTTAATGTTTCTAAAAGAAGTCTCTTTTGCTCACCAAAGCTGCATTTATTTGATAAAAAAAAATGAAAACAGTAGAAATTGTGAAATATTATCCTAACCCTAAAAATACAATAAAAACAGTTAAAATTGTTACATTTTATTGGAGTTTAAAAAAGCTGTTTTCTATGTGAATGTGTGTTAAACTGTAATTTATTTCTGTGATGTGCAGCTGTATTTTCAGCATCATTACTCCAGTCTTCAGTGTCACATGATCTTCAGAAATCATTCTAATATGATGATTTGCTGCTCAAGAAACATTTCTGATTATTATCAATGTTGAAAACAGTTGTGCTGATGAATATTTTTGTGGAAACAGTGAGGCATTGTATTTTTCAGGATTCACAGATGAATAGAAAGTTCAAAAGAACAGCATTTATTTAAAATAGAAATCATCTGTAACATTATAAATGTCTTTACTGACACTTTTGAGCAATTTAATGTAGCTTTGATTAATAAAGGTGTTAATTTCTTGCTTACCTCAAACTTTTAAATAAAATGCATCACAGTTTCCACAAAAATATTCATCAGCTCAACTGATTTCAACATTGATAATAATCAGAAATGTTTCTTGAGCAGCAGATCATCATATTAGAATGATTTCTGAAGATCATGTGACACTGAAGACTGGAGTAATGATGCTGAAAATACAGCTGCACATCACAGAAATAAATTACAGTTTAACACATATTCACATAGAAAACAGCTTTTTTAAACTGCAATAAAATGTAACAATTTTAACTGTTTTTATTGTATTTTTAATCAAATAAATGGAGCTTTGATGAGCAGAAGAGACTTCTCCAAACTTTAGTTCTCAGGAGGATAAACTCACTGCAGAAACACTATCTACTGTACGGACATTTTCCAGCTGAATTTAGTCTCTCTCTCTCTATCTGTGTAATTATGATAAAGCTGTTATCCTACTTCAGTCTTTGTGCTGCTAAAAACAGCCTCGTCGTGCCGTGAGCTGGAGATTTTATCCTCCTGAAAAGGTAAAATGTCAAGTCTTTGCTCAGGGGAAGTGGCACAAAGCAGCAGCTCTCAGATCAGTTTTCAGAGGATATTACAGTGGCGTTTCATCTGCACTTACTCCTCAGATCAGCCGAACACTGACACACAATCAGACTCCAGAAAGAGCCGAGAACAGCTTTCATCTCAAGACTGTCGAGGAGAAACTGCTGAGATGTTTGTGATGCTTTTATTTCAATCTCATGCATTATAACTCATCGGAAATTGCTTGTCCCACAGCTAGTCGCATTTGAACAATATTCATACTTTTGAACTGAATAAATGTAATTGTTTTCACAATGAAGAGATTTATGCTAATTCTAAGCCATTTGAATAAATGCATTTTAAAAAATATGATTATTTAAATATATTAAAATAGATGCATATAATAATAATAAACCATGCCACAATTTCTGAGTGCTGAAATCTGACCTGTTTTATGTATGACTGACAAATATGCACCACATTAAATTATTTTTTATATGCAATTCAAATACATAAATCTTAACTTACTATTCTAATTATTGCTGTAAATATTTTTAATGTAAATAGTTTGTAAATGTTTGTTTTTGTGTGTGTGTGTGTGTCTCATCATCTCTGTTCTGAAAACGTTCAGTGTGTGGAAATATATCGTCTTCATGAGGAGTCAGAGCAGAAATCATGCGATTTTCATTTATTTATCTATTTTTTTATGACAGTCAAACTTGACATTCAACATAGATGGGCCCTTGATTTACCCTGGACATAAATAATTTATAAAAACAGATTAATTATTAATAAACATAAAATATAAAATCTAATCTAATTAATTAATTGTAATTTATTTCATATATATTTATCAATTGTATTATATATATATATATATATATATATATATATATATATATATATATATATATATATGTAATTTTTATATTAATAACTATATTTTTACTATATAATTTCTTGTAAAATCAACTATATAATTGATTAGTATTATATATTTTATGTTTATAAATATAAGAAATAATTTAATACAATTTCATGTAATTTATATAATAATATCTAATTTGTATGTTACTAAATATATTTTTATTTTATAATTTATCTTTAGTATTATATAGTTTACATACAAGTTATAATTTACATTTATACTAATTTATGAGATTTAATAAAAATGATCAAATTTATATAATATCTTATTTGTGAAATTATGTAATTTATAATTGTAAAACAAATCACATTATGATTAGTATTGTGTAATATATATATATATATTAATTTATATTTATTTGTAAATATTTTGTGATAGTATTTAATGTAATATTTTATTTAATATATATAAAATGTATTCATTTAAAAAATAATTATATATGTGTGTGTGTTGGAAACAGCGGCTCAATCCATCTCTCTGACTCTGTGTGCAGCGCATGCTAATAGCTCATGGATTTCTGCTTTGTTCTTGAAAGCTCTGCTTGTATTTTTAAACTGTGAAAGGTGCAATTTGCTGCCAGAGAAAATAGTCGTGCTGTTTCTGCCGTTTGACACGGAGCTTTGAGTCGCTTTGTTCCCGTTGAAGTCTGTTTTATCACATGTTTGATCTCATCTTCATCAACACACCTGAAGATCTACAGGAGATTCTGCTTGTTTTACAGCGTCACCATGCATTGCACACACAAAACTGACTTGATTTGACATGTGATGACAATAAATGCCAAACTGCAATGAAACACATCAATAAAACCACACGAGACGAGTGCTAAGAACCAGCAGTCGTACAAAAATAACTGCAATTGATGAATCAATTCTGTTTTCTTCATGTCATTTAAAGTGTCAGCTTAATGCAGTTTTTTTTTACTTGCAATCATATATAATAAAATTATTAAAATTATGAAAAAAAATAAAAATAAATGACCCAGGTGGTTTATTTTATTGCTTAGAGAATTAATAATGTTGACATATTTAATTATTTATATAATATAATATAATATAATGAATGTAAAATAATGCAGTCTGAGTAAATCTGTGAAAGTTAATAATATTTGAATATTTGTTTAAATAAATAATACAGGGTTAATATCGTTAACTAAAACTATTTAAACCATTTTAGTTATTTGAAATTAAGCTGAAATAAAATAGAAATGTTAGATTAAAAAATACAATTAGAAAAATTTGAAAGTTGAAGCATTAAATTTACTAAGTGGAAAAAAATAATAAGACTGAAATAAATCAAACCTAAAAAAAATAATACAAATTATAAAAACACATAACAAAGCGACTAAAAACGTAACTGAAAATTAATATGAAAACTTGACATTTAAATGATCACAAACCCTCCTCTGATACAAACACAATGCATATAATTAAATGCTCGTTTAATTTCTAATATTGTTTTTTTAATTATTCCATTTACTATGGATTTAAATCTTATATTTATAATTTAAATGCAAATTAAATTTTTAATATTTTTATTTGTTTTTAAATTTATTTAAATGCATATATCTCATTATTTATCATTTAATTCCAATGCAATTTTAATGTCTTATATTTTTATTTTTAAGTTATTGTATCAATTATTACTGTATTTTCCTTATTGCAATAAACATTTGGAATCCACTTGCCACATTATTTTTATGTATTATTTAATTAAATGCTAATTTAATTTAAAATTATTTTTACTTATTATATTTAATAAATCTTACACATTTATTTAAATGCAAAATGCAAAAGTAAATATTTTGAACGTACAGTAAATATTAATTTAATTTTTAATTACATTTATTATTTACTTAAACGCCAATTTTAATGTCTAATTATTTTTTACTTTTTTAATTATTGATTTCTAGCTTATATTTATTATTTATTTTAAAGTATATTTAATCTTTAATTACATATAATTATTATATGTAATAATACATTTATTATTCAAATGCAGATTTAATTTCTAATTTTCATTCTTCCAATAAAGATTTAGAATCTACATGCCATGTGCATGCAAAAATAAATAAATAAATACAAAATAAAATACAGTAATAACTTTATACAGTAACTTAAAAATTAAAATATTAGCAATTAAATTTGCATTTATAATAATAAATAATGAGTGATAAAAATATTTAAATAAATGTAAAAACAAATAAATATTTGTTGAAAAAATGTATGATTGCATATCAATATACATGCATGCATATCAAGATTCAGTCACCTGGTGTAAAGCTTTAACTCACTCCTCCAGCTCCTTCATTTGTAATAAGCTCCACGATAAAAGCATCAGTTAAGTGAGTAATGAGTGATCAGTGCTGACTTGAATCTGAAGCCTGAGTGAACGAGGGATCTGTCAGTAAACGAGTGTCGTCTGATGCATATATGAGGCTGATGGATGAACAAAGATGCTGTTCACATTCACAGAGGTTCGCTCCACAGCGGATCTGTGTTTCCATAGAGGCTCACAGCGGAGTGGACGCGCATGGACTCTTAAACACACACACACACACACACACACACACACTTACACACACAGACACACCCACCCACACACATACAGACACACACACATAACACAGTGTTTTGAGTGTCATGAAAACA
>JANHFF010002782.1:60000-85000 GCA_024542945.1 allo-octoploid hybrid of Carassius auratus x Cyprinus carpio
CATTGAATTATTCATTTAACCGTTTTGTTCACAAACACAGATTTAATCTGTCACTTGTTCTGGTTTCTGTAGTCTTTATCCGAGCAAACTGTTTTTCCTGTATAGCTCAGGCATCTTAATTTCTAAATAATATTTTTTTTTAAACATCAACTTTGCCTCAGATGATATATTACTTCAGAAGAAATAAAAATAGGCACAAGTGAGTCAATAGTTGTCATGCGGTACCAGTATAGAGCTAATAATTAATGCGGATTATTTGGATGGAGTAAACTTTAATGAGAAATGTTTGAGTTCATATTGAGATCTCTGACTTTTCGTCTTTAAGAGGAGACTTCAGCAACGGTCTCCATTTGATTCATTTGCAATTACACTTTTAAAGAGATCTGTTGTGTGATTTGCGGGACTTCTTCACTGTCCTGCTCTTCTTCTCCATGTTTCTCAGGGTGATGACAGTGATGCGGATGCCATGGTAACAGGACACTAATGCGGTGAGAGCGAGAGAATGACACACAAACACCAGTCTCAGCGTGTCTGTCCTTTAACGAAGCTCTCGTTAGCGTCCTGCTCAAACAGCTAATTACACTGTAACAGAAGCAAACACGGCATAAAGCCTGCAGACACCGTACACAACATGCCACCATACAATAACTCAACAAACATACTCTTATACACATACAGTTATGCACATATTGGATCAAATAAGCCATTTTTATTGTATATTTATAATCAACACTTCTCTCAGCTCGCTGATGCATTGCCTTCTCCATGAAGGATATATATAACGCTGGCTTAGAATTTAGCCAAACCATTGCTGCATGCTTTTAATCATCAGGAGTGTGACTATGATGTCTTCAAATGTTGTCTATGTAGGCAGCTCACTAGGTTTTGGGACAGATCTAGTATCAGTCACCTGAGTGCACCAGCAGATGTGAATATCTCATGTGTGGTCGCTAAGACCTCTGTTCTCTGGAGGAAATGATTCATTTAATACCAAAAAACAGCCACGGTGCTCCGATCGCACACCTGCGCCACCGAGAGCGAGCGTAAGATGAGAAAACAGACGAGTTTCAGCTCCTTCCCTTTGAGTCAATGGCTATAATTCATCAATTAAGAGCTCTAGTTCTGCTTTTAGCATCAAAAGACTCAGATCTAATTAATGAATTAAATATGCATTAAAAAACGTTTCTCTAGCAGAGATCATGAGTTAACATCAAAGTAGAAAATCACAGATCTGTTTCATATCTTGAGTGTTTAAACTCATAATTGTGGGAAAAAAGTCTGAATTGTGAGATTTAAAGTCTCAAATTACAACATTAGAACAGAAGTTGAAATGGTTTAAATACTAATACTGTTGCAAATATTCTAAATCATCAAATGTTAACCATTAAAACCATTACCAAATGGTTTCCAGTAGCAGTGTTGCCAAGTTCACGGTGACAAGTGCTTCTTGTAAACTGTTGCTGTACAGGTTTGCAGTTTAAAGATTTGATTGCATTTACTGTAACTGACTGAAGTGTTTTACATTCTACAGATGATAAAACTCTGCTAAGAGCTCATTTAATGAAAAAAACTGTGTACTTCTAGTGATTTTCTAGCTAAAATTGTAACACGGAACAGTGATTGTAAAATGTGTGTTTTAGGTATGGAGTGGTATATGCTGAGTTTTGATATCGGGCGGATTTTGATTGACCTTTGGGCTGTTTTTTTTTTTTTTTTTTTTTTTACATAGACCTGGCAACCCTGTCCATTCGTGCGTTTCAGGCCATATCCCATTAGGATTCAGTGGTTTTAACAATAGAAGGCAACAAATTACCAGTAGTGACCCACAAGGAACCAGTACTATTCCCTTTATAACTATTAAAACCATTACTTATTCTCAGTGGGGGGTTCTATTGGTTGTTTTTCAGCTGGCTTCTAATAGCACCATCCCCAACAAGAATGTTTTTCTTTCATAACTCTTCATTTCTGTATTTTTCTCATCAACTTTCATAACCACTGCTAGATAGAGACTTTGATGGATTTAATTCAATCAGGTCAGTGGTCATGAAATTTGGATATTGTACAGATGAGAAAACATAAACAATCACAGGTCTCTTTAATATCTCTATTCTGTCTCCCGTGGCAACAGGAACAAACAATTCAATAAATAGTTACATTGTTAATATATTGTTGCCAAGCAATGCAGCAACTAAACTGAACTCGCGGCCTAGCGCAGATGAGCTACAGGACCTCGGTGAGCACACCCTAGCGATTTAATCAGTAACTGAGATCTGCATTAAGTTGTGTGAGCTCTGAAAGAGCTACCTCTGAGCAATGAAGCGTTCCCTGCTGGAGTCAAGAGTGAGAACGATCAGAACAGCTCGTTAGCGACTGAGGCGCTTCGCACGGCACCACCAACCCTCTGTATTCCATCGCTTTCTGTGTGTCTCAGTCTTAAGGACGCCTGAATGTGTTTACAAGATCGTTTCTGAGCGTCATCTGCAAAACGCATCCGTTCCGAGCCTCTTATAAACACACCGCAATAAAGGCGCGTGATGATAGAACGCGTATAAAGCTCTTAATGTTCCCACTGTCATATGTTACACGACTTAATGAAAATGCCATATCTGCAGTACTCACACACTCAAAACCACAGAAGAAAGCTCCCTGAGGGCTTATAGCAGCAATTACGATTTTCATAAACCCTTTTGTGAGAGAAAAGCTCTTTGCATTGTATCTGAAGGCCAAAAAACGAGTGCGAGGATTAATAAACAGAAGCGAGAACCTTCACATTTCACAGACGTCAGAGAAATCTGGAGGAAACACAACACAAACAGTGATCTAGGAAATTAGCGGGCTGTGTTCTGTAATTAGATTCACATTTATGTTTATTGATTTGACAGATGCTTCATTCGCAGGTAAACACGCACTTACTCAATTTTAGTAAACAACCTTGTAAACCCAGACAGCAGGGGTGCATCTGCAAGAGCGATCGCGAAAGCATCTGCTGTGTACAAACATCTGACAGAATTCTTTAAGATGTCAGTTTTACATGCATTCTAAATCATAAAGACATCTTTTAAACGTCTATTTGACATCTGATAGGAGACGTCCTATAGACGTATTGCAGATTAGCAAACACTCTAAAAAATACGTCTTGCAGATGTAATGCAGACGTCAAATAGACGTCTCTGAGATATAGGTGAGCTATCGGGGATGTTATGGATGGAAGTGCAGAGCTTTTCATTTTTCTACAATAATTTGTATTATATATATATAGTTTTTATATCGTGACGTTTTATTTATTTGTATTTTATATTATTATTTATATTTTTTATTAATATTTCATATTATTGTTTTATTTATGTTTTGTTTTTGAGTTATTTATTTACATTTTATTTGTTTGTGTTTTCATTATTTTCTTGCAGTTTAGTTGACCGTCTGATGCGGTAAAAGAAACATGACTTTCTGATCAATTTAACACAGTTCCACCTTCACAAGAAACACATTTCCCTTTTCTTATGTGCATACTACGGACAGCTCAAGGACACGCGTGTGCCGTATGACCGCGCGCGCTCGTGTGTGTGTTTTGAGGAGTGTGTATGAATGCAGAGTGTGAGATAATAACTGAGGTAGAGGAGCTCAGAACACAGCAGGAGGAAGAAACACAAGCTCACGGTGACCTGCTTAACACAGAGCAACACTATCAGCCTCTCGCTGTAAGCGCTCGCAGTTCACACCGACAACAGCGTATCATTCATTACTGAGAGAGAGAGAACGTCTGAGTATAAAGACACTCGTGCTGAGATTGTTAAATCATTGATAAAATGAGAACAGAAGTTAATTAAATCAGCTGAATAAGAGACTCCAGTGCTGCTGCATCTCAAATAGTGTGCAGTATGTTTGAACCATAGATATGGAGTGGAAACAGTATCAAATCCTCCCACAAATGCACGTGAGAGATCCACACATGCGCACAAATGCAAGTGCATTAATTAATTCTTTGCTCACAGAATGACCCTCAGATAATATATCTGTACCTGTTATTTCATGCACAACAAATTGAATCCTTTGCATTAGTGTTCTGCTATAAGAATGTCCATAAATGCACGCTTTTGTATTTGCGATTCTTTAGAGACGCGTGTATCTTTTTCTTCAATGTCTTATGTGCACAAAATGTAAAATTTTATTATGGTGCTAGTATCACGTTTCCGTAGTGCCGTGGTCTGCATTCATTGTGATTATACCGTGTTGCTCTTAGTGACAAGAGTTTGATATGAACGAGCTTGTTTTGCTTCTTTACATATAGGCTATACTTGCTGTATCCCTAGAGCACAATATTGGTAAGTTTATCATAATGCATAATAATTGATATTCTTATTGTTGTACTGCATCTCAGGTCATTTTATTTAAAGATTACTTCAAGTAACAAAGACTTTTTTATGGTTTTGGTTTTAGTTAATAATAACCCTGGTGTGCATTAAGTATGTATCTGATGGTAATTTAATTTAGTTTGTTTTACATTCATTTTGTGTGTTTAGAAGTCAACAGCTGGTTATAGCAGCAGTGTTTTAGTTGCTGGTAGTGAATGTGTGAGTGTATTAAGTGTATTTGAGAGAAGGATGCAGTGCTGCTGATGGCACAGACTCTAATTATTTGCCCCTTGAAGAGTGTGACTCCATTTCATTGGCAGCAATGGCCCTGTGCTGTCATTCATTAGTGATACAATGTGCCTGTGCCCACAGCGGAGCTGACATAACACACACACACACACACACATCTCCAGGACAGAGATGACAAGCAGACCTACAGTCATTCATCATCCTGCGCTCTATTCGTTTATCTGGATCTCTCTCTTTCTCTGTAAAGCTGCTGACTTTGAATATTCAACTCTATATGTGCTATTTTTCTCCACACACACACACACACACACACACACACACACATGCATGATCACACACACAGTGCAAATTAAGACACACGAAACTGATGCAAAGTGATGCATACTGCATGGAAATCTCATCTGCAGAGGAAGCGCTGTGACCTACTGACCTTTAACCAGAGGTCAAAGGTCAGATGACTCTCTGTCCACACACTGAATGCGATATTAGTGCACTGCTGACAGCATATTCTCAAGTACACACTGTTCACTGCCTTCTTTTTTTGGAAGTAGTATGTGATGCAGTATACAACAGTAAGCATTGGTGAGCAGCGTCCGGTGGTTATTCAAGAAAAATTGCATTATTTTGCATTTTAATACAGATTTGTGTAATTCTGGGTCTCAGGAATCATTTTCACGAACAAATTGAGATTCATTAATAACTTTCATACTAAATGTTGAAATACTGAAAACCATTTGTGCCATGGACAATATATATATATTTCACTTTTTATTTCACAATTCAGACAATGCAAGATTATATCTCAGATTTTAGTTTGTATCTTGAAATTGAATTTTTTTTTTTTCAGTTTGAACTGGCTTTGATTACTCCAGATTTATTAATATTAGAATGACGTTAAGTCTGTACGTACATGTTGTGAACTAGATGGAAATTTACTGACGTTTTCCCATGAATAATCTACACAATATTAGTGAGTGAGACACTGTCTTTCTCTTGTCTGATCAAATAATTAGTCAATCAATCGATCAGTTCTGACTTCCATTCAGTTCCACGTTTGAAATGGATATGCAGTTGAGAGATTGAGAGAAACTCTCTCTCATATTAATGTTGTATTTTATCGAGTGATGCTTTGATCTGTTTATTTGATTAATTATGAGGACCATCTCTCTCTCTGGACGTGACAGACTGAGACAGAGAGACAGTTGGGGATTTTTTGCAGGTGTTCCTTCACTCAACATCCATTTCTCATCTTGACGAGCAATCAATCAAATCTGGCCTCTCTCCACAAATGGACAGCTGTTACCACGGAAACCCCGGCAGCGCGACACCCAATCAGAGCGAGAAAACAATGATCTGTGCTGCGGCTTCCTTCACGACTGATAATTCACAGGAACACAGAGAATCCTGTCATGGTTTACTCACACTCATGATTCAGTTTATAAAGACCACAATAAAGACGTGATGTCAGGTGATTTAAAAGACCATGCAACAAGTCAAGTCACTATTTATGAACCCTAATGACTCAGTGATGGAGAAATGACTGAAATCACGTCTGTTCCTCACATTAAACTACCTTATGATGTCCAGCGAACAGAAAACTTCCGAGAACATTGCACTAATATTCCCAGAATGTCCAGTTTTTTTAAATGTTTTAGAAACTTTTTTTTTAATTGGTAATGCAGACGTTAAGGAAACGTTCCGTTTGATCATTTTGAAACATTATGGGAATGTTACATTTGAATGTTTTCTGAAACAAGTAGCAACATTTCAGAAACGTTACATGAACAACCAACGGAGGCATTTCAGGGAAAAAAATAAATAAATTCCATGAACAATGTACAGATAATGTCTTTGTTCGTTTTGAGAAGATTATTAAATATTCCGCCCAGTGAACTAAAAACTAGGGCTGTCAATTGATTAAAATATTTAATCGCGATTAATCGCATCATTGTCATGAGTTAACTTAATCGCACATTTTTATCTGTCCTAAATGTACCTTAAATTAATACCTTTTAAATTAACATGGGCATGGACAAATATGGATGCTTGCCAATTACATTTACATTTGCAAATATTATGCAAATGTATGTTTATTATTAGTGAATCCATAAAATACAGAATACAGGCTTTCACAAACACAAAAGTTTTTTAAACCATTTTTAAGAAACTGAATCAAGTATCAATCATTATATTAACTGAAACAATTATTCTCAATTATAAATTATTTTTATAATTTATTATCTTCTTATCGATCTACCAGTTCACATTTACAACTGTGTGTTTGCTATATAAAAACAATGGTGGATGTTAACATTGGTCTGAATAAAAACAGCAGACAGGTTTATTGAAAATGCAGATTCATTCTCTGCCAGCAGGTGGTGCTGTTGGACTTTGAAACATGCAGTGCTCATATTTATTTAATAAAATCATAGCCTTTTGAAGTTTAATCACATTTAGCCATATTGCACCACAAAAAAATCAAAGAAATCAATTAATCAATTAAAAGATTTGTGCTCATGTTGCAGATTATAGTTTGTTTTCATGAGAAATTTAATTGAAGTCATCATTATATAAATATAAAAAAAACTAAATTGCAACTTTTTAGCTGACAATTCGGATTTTTCTCACAATTGCATGTTTATGTCCCACAATTCACAGTTTCCTTCAAACAGTTATCTTTTGTTCCTAATTTGAAGTTTTCTTTGCATAATCCTGACTTTTTTGCTGAATTCTGAGTTTTTTTACCATCACCACAAAAGTAAATTAAATAAAAATTGTCAGATTTTTTTCCTCAGAAGTGTGAGATAAAAAAAAAAGAAAATTAATTGTGAGACAAACATCAGAATTGTGAGATGTTGCAATATTTTTTTTTTCTTTTAATAAGCTTCCATACACGACGGAGAATGTAATAAATTAGTTTTTATGCATTAATATTAATAACTATGAAATTATTTAACCACTAATCAAATTAAAAAAATGTAATGGTTTGGTGCATTGATTATGTGTGTGTGTGTGTGAGTGTGTGTGAGTGTGTGTGTGTGTGTGCGTGACTGTGTGTGTGTGTGTGTGTGTGTGTGTGTGTGTGTGTGTGTGTGTTGTGTGTGTGTGTGTGTGTGTGTGTGTGTGTGAGTGTGTGTGCGTGTGTGAGTGAGTGCGTGTTTGCTTGTGTGTGTGTGTGTGTGTGTGTGTGTGTGTGTATGTGTGTGTGTGTGTGTGTGTGTGTGTGTGTGTGTGTGTGTGTGTGTGTGTGTGTGTGTGTGTGTGTGTGTGTGTGTGTATGTGTGTGTGTGTGTGTGTGTGTGTGTGTGTGTGTGTGTGTGTGTGTGTGTGTGACTGTGTGTGTGTGTGTGTGTGTGTGTGTGTGTGTGTGTGTGTGTGTGTGTGTGAGTGTGTGTGTGTGTGTGAGTGTGTGTGCGTGTGTGAGTGTGTGTGCGTGTGTGTGAATGCGTGTTTGCTTGTGTGTGTGTGTGTGTGAGTGTGTGTTTGCCTGTGTGTGTGTGCGTGTGTGAGTGTGAGTGTGTGTGTGTGCGTGTGTGTGTGTGTGTGTGTGTGAGTGCATATTTGCTTGTGTGTGTGTGTGTGTGTGTGTGTGTGTGTGTGTGTGTGAGAGAGAGAGAGAGTGAGTGAGTGAGTGTGTGTGTGTGTGTGTGTGTGTGTGTGTGTGTGTGTGTGTGTGTGTGTGAGAGAGAGAGAGTGAGTGTGTGTGTGTGTGTGTGTGTGTGTGTGTGTGTGTGTGTGTGTGTGTGTGTGTGTGTGTGTGTGTGTGTGTGACTGAGTGTGTGTGACAGTTATAAATGGACGCGTGTGATGCTGATGGATGTGTTTCTGTCGCGAAGGCCGCGCTTATCTCCGGCCGGTTCTCGGAGCGTGTCGCGCGGAGTAATGAGCTCGGAACTCATCCGTTATCGCTGACAGCGGCTCTGGCTCCGGTTTCCTCCTGTCTGCCTAAAACACACACTGGCACAAAATAGTCATCAGGAAAATAATGAGCTTTAACTGCGCAAAAGAGCCTCTGTCTTTATATGTCTCTCAAACTTTATTATTAGAGCAAATGAAAGAGGGCCTGTGGCGTCCTCTAGTGGCTTAGCAGGAGAATTACAACAATATCCATAATTACACTGTGACTGATTATAATGAAGCCGATCTGAATGTACAGACAGCAGACATAAATGTGTCGTTTCAGTCCCACAGGTGTGGTTAGTTCACGCTTCTAACTAAAAGTCCTCAAAAATACAGTAAAAACCTACTTGCAAGAACAATTCTTAGTAAAACGAAAAGGTTCATAAATATAATAAATAACATTTCATTATTAAACAGCTTTATGCGGTGTAATTTATTTGTACAGCTAAACAGTTATATGTGCAACAATTACATCAGCAGAAAACACATAAAATGATCAAAATGATCTAAAAAATAACCATAATTAAGCGCAGTAAAAGTTGCATACAAGTGTAAACGTAAAATATGTAAAACGTTTAAAAAGGTTGTAATTACTGTATTCAGTATAATTCGTTTACGAAAATTAAAATATTAAATATTATTAAATTACAAAATCCTAAAACTTGTTTTAATGTTTGTAAAAGTGTTTTATTTTTGTAATATATATATATATATATATATATATATATATATATATATATATATATATATATATATATATAATTTATAATGTTTTTATTGATAAAACCGATGGTATTCGCTCTGCAGTTGCACCAATGAAGCTAGATCCTGGAGTTGATGCTGCTCCCTTAAAAAAGTTGGCATTTCGTGTCATAGTTATGCTGATGACACGCAGCTGTACCTGCCTTTTAAAGGAGGAAATAATAATAAGCGGGGTTTTGATTCTGAGCTCAAATTCGATCGTCATGTTAACACAGTAGTAAAAAATAGTTTCTTTCAGTTGAGGAGGATTGCAAAATTGAAGTCAGTTTTATTAAAGAATGATCCTGAAGAAGTTATATTCTCACGCTTGGATTATTGTAATGCTTTACATGCAAGGGTTTGTCAGTCGTCTCTGTCGAGGTCACAATTAGTTCAAAATGCTGAGTCCAGACTGCTGACAAATAAAACTCAAGGTTCCACGCACACGTCTGAAGTGTAGAGGTGATCGAGCAGGTTCAGTTGTGGCCCCTAGGTCTTCCTTTCTCTGCAGATGCTCAGTTCACGTCTTAAGACTCATTTGTACTCACAGGTGTTTGATGTGTAGTTTTACAGGAATTTACTTATGCGTTTTAATTAATTGCTATTATTGTTTTTGATTTTCTTGTACAGCACTTTGGTATAGCCTACTTTCGTGGTTTTTAAGGTGCTTTGTAAATAAATGATTGATTTAAATGATTGAATCATTAAACTGAGTAATGCAGAGTATGCTAAGCATGCATGGAATACATGCTGAATCATTAAAGTTTAGAAACAAAATAACTTAAATTATATTTTGAGCACTCAAACCGGAAGTGTGCCGAAGTGTGCGTGAACCCGCCCAGTGGTTGTTGTGTGTGTGTGTGTGTGTGTGTGTGTGTGTGTGTGTGTGTGTGTGTGTCCGCTAGAGGGCGCCGCTGCTCCATGATTCACACTCATCATCATCATCATCATCATCATCGAAAAGCTCTGAACTACCAGAAACGCCTGAGAATGAGTTCAGATCATTGATCTGTGAATATTTCTGCCTCCGCAGGCCTTTAACCTCACAAGCAGCCTTTATCCCTCTCTGATGTGTCTTATGAGAGAGGAAATTCTCCTCTTTTTTTGCTGTTTTTTTTTTTTCCCCAGCCTGTGCTGCAAGCATCATCTTGTGTCTCTGTTAATGAGTCTCCTCTATGCCGGGCCACTCGCTCCGCATCACCAATCATCTGGGGCTCAAACAGGAAATGGCTGTGCGCTGTGACTTCCTGTGGAGCATGCCCTGTGATGACCTCCTGATAAACACGCTCAGGATGATTTCAATTCACACCTTCAGACTCACTAATGGAGGAGATGCAGGAAGACTCTTTCTCTCACACATCCACACACAGACACACACACACTTCAGGATTGTTTGATAAATAAAAAGTTCAAAAGAACAGCATTTATTTAAAATAGAAATCTTTTCGTGATATTTTACACAACCGTTCAAAAGTTTGAGGTCAGTACATTTGTTTCTTTCTTCTTTTTTTAAGAAATTAATACTTAAATTGATCAAGGACGCGTTAAAATGCTCAAAAGTGAGCAAAGACATTTATAATGTCACAAAAGGTTTTTATTTTTAATAAATGCTGTTCTTTTGAACTTTCTATTCATCTGTGAATCCTGAAAAATCAAATGCATCACAGTTTCCACAAAAATATTAAAGTTTTCAACATTGATAATAATCAGAAATGTTTCTTGAGCAGTAAATCATCATATTAGAATGATTTCTGAAGATCATGTGACACTGAAGACTGGAGTAATGATGCTGAAAATACAGCTGCACATCACAGAAATAAATTACACTTTAACACACATTCACATAGAAAACTGATATTTTAAATGGTAATAATATTTCACAATTTTACTGTTTTTTAAACAGACTACAAATCTCACTGATAACTTATACATATGATATACAATAATAACCATCTTTTTTTTTAATTACTAAAAACGTGTAACATCTACACACACACAATTATTTAAATAACTGTAATAAAAGCAATTATCCAGAACCTTTTGAGACACCTTAGTTTACTCATTTCCAACCACTAAAAGAAACATATTTTGTAATGTGCTTTCCTCATGCAAAGCAACACAACACATTTCACAAAACAATTTTTATTTGTAATGTGCCTTTTGTGTTGTTCTCAAAGCAAAACACGTTTAAATTTCAACAAAGAAAAATAATACATGCCCATGCCAGAAACTCCACCCACACAGTCTCCAAACATCCAATCACACGACCCCAGTGCTGTGATTGACAGCACCTGCAGATTCTGAAATGAACCAATCACAAACTGCAGAGATGATAAACACATGAACAGCTGCCAGCAGACAAACACAATTCAGAGAGCAACTCCTTAAAGTTCAGTGAGTCTGAGATCCTGTCATGCTTTATAACATTCTGACACCTGATCAAACCGAAACAACCCGTCCACAAGCCCAAACTACTGAGCCACGAAGAGAAGCCAACACTGTGAGGAATCTTTTGTAAATGTATATTGCATTAAAGACGCTCAGTACAGAGTTTTGTTGTCGTAAATCTGAAGCTCTCCAATAAACCCGTGACTTCATCCTGGAGAAAGTCCTGAAAATGAGTTTTGCTTAAACTGTGCTTCTTCAGATCTTTGGAGAGACCAAATCCAGCTTTTCACATCAGTAACATTTCACATTCGCTTTCTGTCTGCCAGATCGGCCTTGAAGTCGAGTTTCTCTTTAATCGTCTGCACGGCTCTCATTTCACTCTCAAAGCCTCTGAAATCCAGCTTCACGGGAAACGCGACGCTCGTGTCACCGCGCCTCTTAGTTTGCCACAAATCAATCTCTCTCTCTCTCTCTCTCTCTCTCTCTCTCTCTCTCTCTCTCTGTGGATCCGTCTGTGGGTTTTTGCAAGTGGGGCAAGTTGTCACAATATACAGTGTAAATTGTCATGAATGGAGCCTGCATTATTGACTTTTCCCAGCTAACAAAAATATGTTTTTAAGAACATTTTGCTAACCCATATAGCACAGGTACGTAAAGATCTCTTCAAATGGAAAGCATCTGCTGTGTACAAACACCTGACAGACGTCTATAAGATGTCAGATTTACATTAATTCTAAATCTTAAAGACATCTTCTAAACGTCTATTTGACCTCTGATAGGAAATGTATTACAGATGAGCAAACTCTCTCTAAAAAAAACACGTCTTGCAGATGTTAATGTGATGTCAGATGTGCGTGTGCATTCTGAACATCTGAACTAATACATTTTAAACGTTTTCGTGTTTATGTGAACTTTAAGTGAACGGCTCATTTTATTTGGCAAACGTTATAAGAATGTTATGTTATCTGAACATTCTGAAACAAGCAATAATGTTTAAAAACTGTTCGACGTACCTCCAACTAAAACGTTTCAAAAAATTTCAATGAATGATAACTTAAACATTAGGCCTACTAGAAAAAGGTCTGTTCATAACGTTGAGACAAAAATAACAAAATAACTGACATTAAGATTTTAGATTGGAGGATTTTACCAAAATATTTTAATAAGGATTAGAAACCAGCTAGAAATGCATGCAAAACCTATTAGCAAAAACAGCCCTGATTGCACACGCACATCTCAGAGACGTCTATTTGACGTCGCATTAACATCTGCAAGACGTATTTTTTAGAGCGTTTGCTCATCTGCAATACATCTAGAGTTTGTTTCATATCAGATGTCAAATAGACGTTTGGAAGATGTCTCTATGATTTAGAATGCATGTAAAACTGACATCATCTTGTGACGTCTGTCAGATGTTTGTACACAGCAGATGCTTTCCAGATCTTTAAAAGACCTCTTACAGACATACGTGTGCTGTCTGGGAAATGGGAACTCTAGTATTTTTGCACATTCAGAACATCTCAGATCGAGTGTCTGTGTTAAGTTCACTCGAACTGCTCTGAAATCAGCAGGAACGCTTTATTAAGCGCCGACTCTGGGGCGCGTTCTGGGGGTGCGCGTCCAAAGCTAATGACACGAGCGTATGCGCGACCGCGCTCCCATCAAACACACACAGATTAATGTGATGATTAATATGATCGGCAGATTATGAGCTGTTTCCACATCTTCACAATCTCTCTTTTCAAACACGCCTGTAATGTGTGCGAAACACCCCTAATAAACGAGTCACAGACACATTTAGTTGCAATTACCACGAATTATTATTATTACAAAGTAATTTAATTAGGCCTATATATAGGCTATATAATAATGTTTTGCCGAAACATACGTTATCCGTATTAATTATTAACAGCCTATAATTATATAATTATATCAGCAAGCGGTCATTTAATTAACTATAGGCTAGTTAGTTTAGATACTAATAATAGGAATGGCCAAAATAAATAAATAAATAGCATAATTAGTAATGATAATAAAACGAGCGTTATATTTATAGGCTATAGTAGTTAATATATTCTTGTTTATTTTATTAGTATTGATTTATTCACGTCCAGGTGTCAGATTATACTTTCCAAAAATATCACAATCATTTCCTCTGTGCAAACAGCTCTGAGAAGAATTTTGTCATGCACGTCCAGGAAAAGAGAGAGAGAGAGAGACAGAGAGAGAAGCCTGATGTTTTCTTGCAAAAGTAAAAGTGTGAGCGCGCGCGCGCGTGATCTGGAGCTGCTGTGCGTGATTTCTCTCTCTCTCTCTCTCTCGCTCTCTCTCTCTCTCTTTCTCTCTCTCGATTAATTTCTACAGCCTCAAAAAAAAAGTAAACTGCGCTTTGAGTCCAAAATCTCCATTTATAACATCTTAAGAACACCTTCTTCTCCTCTTTAGTTTTTTTAATCAATTATTTGTGCATTCTGCACTCAGATCAGAACAATATCTGAAAAAAAATTAATGAACTGCACGATGCTCTCTGTATTTCGAAGATTTTCGAATGTTAGTGCTGATGCTCCTTTTCATGACACTAGAAGAAAATACAATTGTGGCAAATAAATTTTGCTATCTGTATCTAAACTGGCGAGCTATAATCTATACATAAACATCAATTATCTATGAAAGGTATATTAAAAAGTCCATAAAAAATTAACGCGAGATGTGCGAGACTTCCAGTGTAGGCTTCTAGTTATTTTCCCTGCACAAAACAGTCTGCTGTGCTGCTTACAAACTGGTATTTGCTACCATATAATTGTAAATATTTATCGCAATAATCATAAACACTAGTTTGTAGGGCAAATAGATTTACGGTGCATTTTGTTATTCTAGTTAGCGGCTAATGAACCGGAAGTCTCGCACATTCAAAGAAAACAGCTTCAGCATCTCGAAATGAGCTCCATTCGATGAGGAATCGGTGTGTATTAAAGACTTTAATGTGTAGTCCACGCAAAGTACATGAACTTGTTATAGGAAGTTCTCAAGTTTCCTTTGTGCAGACATCCTCCCCCCACCCCCCACACACACACACAACTTTAGAAGCTCAAATCCTCCCAATGAGCCGCGAGACTCTCTGACCAATGAGCGCGAGTGACGGTAAGACCGGACAGCACGGGACCGTTTCAGACTCATACACCCGGTACCTGATGATGTGCTCACGTGTGATTCCACCCTGCAGGACAGAATAGAATATAGAATAGAATTTATTTGAATTTAATGTAATAGAATTAAATAGAATGTGAATAGAATTGAATGTAAATAGAACTGAGTGCAATAGAATTTATTGCAATAGAATAGAATAGAATAGAATAGAATAGAATAGAATAGAATAGAATAGAGAATGAGCGGTCTGTGTATAGTGTGGAACTACTGACCCTGAGCTAAAGGTGGTGAGTATAATTTAATGTTAATATGTTTTCATGTGTTTCGCTGTGGAGTGATAACAAAAATAAATAAAGTGAAAATAAACACTATACTTTTTAATTCTTAGCTATAACAGAATTTTAGGACTGCTGAAGTAAATATGTGTTAGTTTTAACACCTTTAACTGTACCGTCCGTGTCATTATGTATTTTTAAGTATAAAAGAATGGAGAGTGGTATTTAATTCTTTAGAGTAAGTGAAGTAAAGTTTTGCTGTGTTTTGATTGGCAGCGGCCTGCGCGGGTCAGATGCGCGTCCACGCGTCCCTTCCACACCTGTCCGGTGAGCTCCGCTTCTCTCGCGCTGGATTCATCGAGAGTCTAAAGGGATTTGAACGCGACTGACGGAGCGATGAAGGAGAAGTCAAAGACGGCGGCGAGGACGCGGCGCGAGAAAGAGAACAGCGAGTTTTACGCGCTCGCCAGAATGTTGCCGTTACCGTCGGCCATCACGTCTCAGCTGGACAAAGCGTCCATCATCCGACTGACCAGCAGCTACCTGAAGATGCGACTGGTGTTCCCGCAAGGTCAGGTGCCCTCATTAACACTCGACACTAATTA
This sequence comes from allo-octoploid hybrid of Carassius auratus x Cyprinus carpio, assembly GCA_024542945.1. Classification (NCBI taxonomy): domain Eukaryota; kingdom Metazoa; phylum Chordata; class Actinopteri; order Cypriniformes; species allo-octoploid hybrid of Carassius auratus x Cyprinus carpio. The sequence continues at coordinate 75,658 of JANHFF010002782.1, forward strand.
ATAATAACAGTCACGCTTGATAATAATTACACCAACGCAGAAACAAGGACATGGAAATTAGCAGATTCCATTCAAGTCAAAACTTCACTGGATCAGAATAGCTGCATTACCACCAACAAAACTCATTCTTATCGACCAAATAGAGTAGAAATAGCCCTTTGAGACAAGAAAAGTTACACTCTTACAGTGTAATAATATGTTTATGCTGGTTTTTAGGTTCAGAAGGATTCGTGTTCTAGCTGTATTAATATTTGAGAATCGAAAGGCTCGTCATTATCAGGGAAAAATAATAATGGCACTAAAAGTAACAAAAGCGACTGAATTCCTTGCTTTCTAAACATCAGGCTATTCTAGTTTATGTATTTAATAGGCTGCCGACCTCAGATCTACATTCACTGAGAAAAATGGATTTATACCTTACCACGAAATTATACATTTTCTGTCACACACACAGTACTCAAATCTGTAAAGCTGCTTTTAAACGGTGTGTAGTCTACTGTTGTGAAAAATAATAATAATAATAACAACAATATAAACAACAACAATTCTATTGTTTATTATTGTTATAATTATTAATTGTTATTCATATTATTATAATTAGGCTATGTTTTATAATAGATATATATCATTTATAAAAGGCTATTTTATAACAGATTATTATGATATATTATATTATATGTATGTGTGTGTGCACAAATATAAAGAAAAGTGCACAAACCACTAAAAAGCGCTGTGAAAACAATTATATTTCAAATTCATTAGGATATATTGATTATTTACGGGATGCATTGCTTTACAATTTATAAAGACTTGACTTTATAGCTTACAATCCAAATATTTGTTTAGATTAAATTTCCAGTTGATTGAATTGTATTGCACAGTGAAAATGCCGTGTGTTTTAGATGGCAAGAAATAAAAATGCTGTCCTTTATACGAATTTCTGAGTGTTTTGCTCTGAGGGTCGCTCTCTCCCGGTCACGCGCGTGACTGCGCACCCGCCGCGCTCATTACACCGGGAGCGCGTGCAGACCGGCTGTCTGAACCCCGCGAGCACGAGTCACTTAAGATCAGATTAATTTCTAATTGATGCACGTTCGGCTTCTTCTTCTGTGAACAGTCCTCGTCTGAGAGAAACATGGGTTTCATTCATTAAGCGGTGTATACAGCGACGCCGAGGAAAGTGTGAACGTGAAATATTCAGCATGTTTTTTTAGCAGAATTCAGTGTTCATCATATCATAATGTTTACATTTGCCTAAACCCGTGGAGATTGATTGTTTAATCAGAGAAAGACAGTTAGGCTAAAAATAAGAATAACCTTTAACAACTGGTATAAATAAAATCACACTTAATTTTGTTTCAGCTTGTTCGAATATTATTTAATCTGTGCCGATAATCCAATGAAAACAATATTTCAGCGTTGCCTTTTCACCTATTTCATATTTATCATAAGCTACATTAAATATGGAATATGCAAATATGGAAGACGAAAAAATATTTATAAAAATATATATATATATGTATTAATATATAGTGAACCGAATCACCTCAGTATGCGAACAATCTCACTAATCTCACTCAGAGCCCAGCTGTGTGTGTGTGTGTGTGTGTGTGTGTGTGAGTGTGTCTGTCTGTGTGTGTGTGTGTGTGTGTGTGTGTGTGTGTGTGTGTGTGTGTGTGTGTGTGTGTGAGTGTGTCTGTCTGTGTGTGTGTGTGTGTGTGTGTGTGTGTGTCTGTCCGTGTGTGTGTGTGTGTGAGTGAGTGAGTGAGTGTGTAATATATATGTCTTCATGATAATGTGTTTGTGTGTTGCTGTAGGTTTAGGTGAGGTTTGGGGTCGAAGCAGATCTTTAGAACACACAAACCTTGAGCTCGGATCTCATTTACTGCAGGTAATAATCAGCAAGATGCTCCAGGTAATATGACGACTTTATTATTATTATTATTATTGACATTCAGAATTATGGCATGAGATTCTGTACAGTGAAGCTAATGTTTCATTTCCATGCAAATGCATTAGAAGACAGTTTGCTGCTTTTTTGATGTCATGGTTAATGACGCTTCATTCCAGATTTTCATGGCGTTCGCTGCTTTCTGTCGTGATCTGTCTGATGTTCTCTGATCTGCAGACGTTAGACGGCTTTATATTCGTGGTGGCTGCGGATGGGAAGATCATGTACATCTCAGAGACGGCGTCGGTTCATCTGGGCCTTTCACAGGTGAAGACCTGACTAACATCTGATGTGTTTCTGTGCTCTTCTGCTCCAGTGCAATCACAGACCTGCTTTCACACAGGTAGAACTGACCGGGAACAGTATTTATGAGTACGTCCATCCGGCCGATCACGACGAGATGACCGCGGTTCTGACCCCTCCGCCCTCGTTCCACTCACACCTCATCCACGGTGAGACTTTACTCTTACCTTTACTTTATATTTAATTATTAAAAAATAAGTACATAAAAAAATTATATATAATTAATATTAATTTTAATACATAATGCTTTTTCAGTTTTGTAAATAAAACAAAGATTATTGGAATTATTGGAATTTTCTAATAATAATTTTAGTCTTTACACTAATTATTTTTATAACATTTCAATTAAAATATAATTAGGACTGTTTTGGACACAAAAAAATCTTTAAATTAAATTATGAACTATGATACAAAATACATAAATATGAAAAAATATATAAAGTATATAGAAAGATTATTTTGAAGTATCTTGTACAATAATTATGTGTATTATTATTCAATTAAAACATAATTAGGACTGTTTTAGGCAACAACAAAAAATATCTTCTTAACTACATTAGAAAATACAGAAATATAAAAAATTATATAATTGTAGTATCTTTTACATCAACTATTTTCGCCTTTACAAGAATTATTTTAGTCTTTGTTTCATAATTTCACTTGGCATTTCTTTGTCAATAATTGTGCAATTTACAAGCAATTTCAAAATAAAAATTGTTTCAAAGCCATTTCTCTTTTTTTGTCAGTGTATAAAAGGCAAAATAGCAGATTCATATGATAAAGATATGACCAAATTAGCATTAATATCGTGCATATAAGCCCGACTGATGACTGCGGTGTTGGATTTTGCTGATTGCAGAGCAGGAAGTGGAGCGCTCGTTCTTCTTGAGAATGAGGTGTGTTTTGGCCAAACGTAACGCCGGACTGACGAGCGGAGGATATAAGGTACACACACACACACACACACACAGATGAACGCCGCGTCAGCTTACAGACACTAACGGAGCGTGACCTTTGACCCCGCAGGTCATCCACTGCAGCGGCTATCTGAAGACGTCTGTGCTGGACTGCTATCAGAACGTGGGTCTGGTGGCGGTGGGTCACACTTTACCTCCCAGCGCCGTCACCGAGATCAAGCTTCACAGCAACATGTTCATGTTCAGAGCCAGTCTAGACATGAAGCTCATCTTCCTCGACTCCAGGTGAGTGTGAGCTGCGTGATGGATAAATGACTTTTATCATGTACGTTACACTGATCCGGGGCTGTTCTGTGCTCGAAGGGTTTCAGAGCTGACAGGATATGAGCCACAGGACCTGATTGAGAAGACCCTGTATCATCACGTGCACAGCTGTGACAGCTTTCACCTGCGCTGCGCTCATCAGCTCCGTGAGTCCAAATCATATCAGTATTCTTCTTAAAGTGAGGAATCCAAAGTCCTCAGTCTTTTAAATTCATAGTACAGTGAAAAAAACATGTAAAAGTAATCTAAAGTGTTTGTACATATATATATATATATATATATATATATATATATATATATATATATAAAGCATATACAAATTTATAATAATTAATTAATAAATAATATTATTAATAAAACATTTTTATTATATTATATAAAATAATAGAAATGTAATTTTTTTTACTAATAATGATTTACAAAAATATTTTTTGTAAGTAAAAGTAAAATTATGAAACAAAGACTAAAATAATTATTGTAAAGGAAAAAATAATTTATGTAAAATATACTACTTTTATATAATTTTTTATATTTCTGTATTTTAGTTTTATTTTAGTTCAGAAGATATTTTTTGTTGTTGCCTAAAACAGTCCTAATTATGTTTTAATTGAATAATAATACACATAATTCTTATGCAAGATACTTCAAAAGAATCTTTCTATATACTTAAATTCTTTATATATTTTTATATATCTGTATTTTGTATCATAGCTCATAATTTAATTTAAAGATTTTTTTTGTGTCCAAAACAGTCCTAATTATATTTTAATTGAAATGTTATAAAAAATAATTAGTGTAAAGAATAAAATTATTATTAGAAAATACCAAAAATATTGTTTGGATATATATATATATATATATATAATAGTAATATACCAAATATTTTTGAGTATATTTTACAGAAACATATTTTAAATATTGTATTAATTATTATAATTTTATAGAAATTAATTCATAAATTAATTCATAAAAATTAAAAAAATTATATAATGAGTTTTTATTATATAAAAATAAATGTTATACTATATATTTTTGCAAATAGTAGTGTAAAAAATATTATTTGAGTACATATTATAAAATTCTTATACACACACACACATAAAAGGTGTATGTATGGTTTAATATATAATATAGTATTATATATTATATATTAATTCATATATATTGTAATAAACAGTAACACATTACAATGGGGTTCCATTTGTTTACATTAGTTAACATGAACTAACAATGAAAAACACTTAACCTTAGTTCATGTTCATTTCAATATTTACTAAAATCAAAAGCTGTATCTATTAATATTATTTAATGGATGTGCGCTGACATGAACTAAAAATCGACAGTTTAGTTTTTATTAACTAATGTTAACAAAGATTAATAAGTATTGCAACACTTTATATATTTACATACATAAATGTATTTACATATTTAACACACACACACATGCATATTTATATATTATAATTTTATTTATTTTATATTTACATATTTGGTGTCTTATTTAATCTTTTTTTTTGTGCCATGAACAAAAAGTCAAAATAAAAATTTTCCTGTTCCAACCTTTCTGATCCTTACTGTACAAATGTTATATATATATTTAATATGCGTTTGTTAAAACCGGTTTGATACGTGTGTGTGTGTGTGTGTGTGTGTGTGTGTGTGTGTGTCTCTGCAGTGCTGGTCAAAGGTCAGGTGACCACTAAATATTACCGCTTCCTGTCCAAACACGGCGGCTGGGTTTGGGTGCAGAGTTACGCCACGATTGTTCACAACAGCCGCTCGTCTCGTCCGCACTGCATCGTCAGCGTCAACTACGTCCTCACGTGAGTCACATTCACGATGAATAACCAGCGTAGTTATATACTGTACACTGCTGTTCAGAAGTTTGGGATCAGAATTTTACAGGAGTTTCTTCTGCTCATCGAGGCTGCATTTATTTGATCAGAAATACAGGAAAAATTTAATATTGTGAAATATTATTATGATGGAAAATAAAATAAATTTTTCTATTTTAATATATATTAAACTGTAATTTATTCTTGTGATGCGCAGCTGTATTTTCAGCATCATTACTCCAGTCTTCAGTGTCACATGATCTTCAGAAATCATTCTAATATGATGATTTATTACAGTTTTGCTGCTTCAGATTCTTTTGGAACATGTGATACTTTCCTCAGGATTCTTTGATGAATAAACAGTTATAAAGAAGAGTATTTATTTAAAATAGAAATCTTTTCTAACAATATACACTACAGTTCAAAGGTTTGGGGTCAGTAAATTTGTATTCTTTCTTTTTGTGAAAGAAATGAAAACTTTTATTCAGCAAGGATGTGTTAAATTGTTAAGAAGTGATAGCAAAGATTTATATTTTGAATAAATGCTGTTCTTTTTAACTTTTTATTCATCAAAGATTCCTGAAAAAAAAATATTGATAACATTATAGTTGAAAACACTGATAATTCCAATAAAAAATGTATTAATAAATATGTTGCTAGCATTATATTTCATGTCGTTAACATGATAAGCACATTTCTAGCATGTATAAACATGTTGCTATCATGATTAGCATGCTGATAGCATAATTAGCATGTTGTTAGCATGATTAGCATGTGGCTAACATGTTGCTAACATGTTTTAATACGTTTAATGATAGTGCTATAATAATACGTTTAATACATGAATTAGCATGTAGCTTGCATTCTTTACCATGTTGTCTGTGTTAGTCATTGAGCTTTGCTGGTGATAGACAGCTTAAACACTCTATAAGTCGTACTGTACAAAAGTTTTGACCCCCTCAATGAAGGTCTATGCCACTTTTCATAATTCTTTCGTAAGTCTAATCAGTTAGAAAAGATCAGAGCAGTCTGAAATACCACAGCTCACTTCCGGGTCAAAAATGACCCGAATATGAAAGGTGTTATATCTCTTAAAATCTCATTTTTAAAACCCCACAAAAAAAATAAATAAAAAAAATTATGTGTATTTTGATAATCCTCATCCATATGCCAAGTTTCTTTCCTGTACTAAAAACTATGGGTTTTCTAGAAGTTGTTTTGTCAAAATGACTCAAAAGCATTATGAGGGTGACCTGCTGCAGTGAATGTCATGCTGAAACATCATATTTACTGTAATAAAGCGATGAACTGTGTGTGTTTAGGGACACAGAGTATAAAGGCGTGGCGCTGTCTCTGGACCAGCTGAAGCCCAGCAGACCTGCGTTCCCCTACAGAGAGCAGCACGAGCCGGAGGACAACCCTCCAGCGTCGAGCAGCAGGACCCAGATCCTGGTTCCTCCTCACTCTCAGGTGACACACTGATCTCAGCTCTAACCCTCAGACCTTCAGTCTCATTTAGGCTCAAATGCATATTTAAGATGTTAAATATATTAGTTTTAAAACACAATTTTCACTCACCATATTATCTCCTCTGGTTCTTTCTTTCTTTATACACACTATCATTTGAGTTATGCTCACCAAGGCTGCATTTCTTTGCTTAAAAATACAGTAAAAACATTAATATTATGAAATATTATTACAGTTCAAAATAACTGTTTTCTATTGTGTTAAGTTTTAAAATGTAGTTTATTCCTGTGATCAAAGCTGAATTTTTGTTTAGCTTTACTTCAGGTCCATTAATTATTATTAACAGATGCAACTTTTGATTTGAATTAATGTGTTAGTAAATGCTAAAATTAACATTAGATGTATTTTGAAGACATCAGCATCATCAACATCTTTACTGTCACTTTTGATCAAATGTGTACTGAATAAAAGATTAATTTCTGTCAAAAAAAAATAGTATCAAGTTACTACTACAGTTTTTTTTCATAATTTGAATTTTCAAAGTTTCAGGAATTTAGTTTTGTGTTTTTGTCTTTTTTTATGTCTACAAACTTTTTAAATAAAGTACGTTTTTGTATTTGTATTTATATGTAAATACAAATACAAAAACGTACTTTATTTCAGTTAGTTTCAAAGGCAACATTTCTCATTTTCATTTAGTTTAACTTAACATAACTAAAAAATAACTAAAACTAAACCTGAAATAAAAACTAATAAAAAGTTTGTAGACATTAAAAAAGACAAAAAGGACATTTTTTATGTTTAATTGAAATTCCTAAAAAAGTTATAACAATTTCAATAAATCAGTTTATTTTTTATAGACAAAATGTGTGATTTATACTGAAAATAAATAATTCTAAGAGAAAATCTAAGTAAATATTACAGAAAAAATACTGAGCAGTAAAATTACACATGTCAACTGCTCACTTTCAATTGGATAATAAACGGATTTACCTTTAAGTTTTAGAATGAATAATAATTATATTAATAAATCCACGTGGAGTGTATTTTGGAGGGTTTTCTCTCCTCACTTCTTCTTGTTCTGTTTTTTTCAGCAGTTATCGTCCTTCCAGCCTGAGCGCTCAGATTCCGACCGCGACAGCCAATGGGGCGGCAGCCCTCTGACAGACTCCGCCTCCCCGCCGCGACTGGATCACAGTGACACGTCAGAAGCAGCGTGTGGCTCGCTGTGTTACACTCAAACACACACACTCACTACACACACACAGCTGTGCGATCAGAGAGGGAGAGAGGGATGGTGGGACGCCACACGAACCGTCCCGTCACTTACTAAAGCTACTCAACACAACGGAGGAGAGTTCGACTCCAGAACGTACCTTCATACTCACGGTGAGTCACATGATCTTCAGAAATCATAATAATATGATGATTTGCTGCTCAAGAAACATTTCTGATTATTATCAATGTTGAACACAGTTTGTGTTTTTGTGGAAACTGATTTACAACCATTCATGTGTTTGGAATAATTAGGATGTTTCTGAAAGAAGTCTCTTCTTCTCACCAAAGCTGCATTTATTTGATCAAAAAATACAGTAAAAACAGTGAAATATTATTTCAGTTTAAAACAGCTGTTTTCAATGTGAATATCTGTTAAACTGTAATTTATTTCTGTGATCAAAGCTGAATTTTCAGCATCATTACTCCAGTCTTCAGTGTCACTTGATCCTTCAGTTTTTACTTTTATATTTTCAGTTTTTTTTTTTACATTTTAGTTATTATTTTTGTCATTTTTTGTAGTTTTATATACACACACACACACACAAACATATATATATATATATATATATATATATATATATATATATATATATATATATATATATATATATATATATATATATATATAGAAATTCATAGAAATCTGGAATCAAAAGTATTTCAGTTCATGTTTATTTTATTTCAAGTAATAAAAATGTTTTTATTTGTTTTATGGTGTCAGTTTTAGTTAAGTATGATTATAATAATCCATTTATTTTTCAGGATTCTTTGATGAATAGAAAGTAACATTATGAATGTCTTTACTGTCACTTTTGATCAATTTAATGCATCTTTGATTTATAAAAGTGTTCATATCTTTCAAAACAAAACAAAATCTTACTGGTGCACTAAGACTACTGTATTTACTTTAATCACTGATCTATAATAGATCAGTGACTTTAATACGTTCTTATTGTGAAAATCACAGTCTTCCATCAGAACAGCTTATAATTTTAAAATTGCTTTGCGCTGATGTCATCTGGGCCACTGGTTAATTTGGTTAAATGTAGTCATTGTTCCCTAGATAAAGCAAGTATTTACATTTAAACATGTTTTTTTCATGTACTGTTTTTTTATTCACAACTTTAATTGTAAACAATTATTGAAGGCACCTTTAAAATCTAACATGCGGGTAATAGACTAAAAATATCTACATTTAAACATTTATAAATACGCACACAAACGCAGAACTTCATAATCAGTCCTCAGGGAGGTTCAGCACGCAGATC
>JANHFF010002782.1:90000-98541 GCA_024542945.1 allo-octoploid hybrid of Carassius auratus x Cyprinus carpio
TCTTTATTTAAATATGATTTATTTAAACAGAATTACTAAAGCAGTGATCAGCAAGGAACATCCACGAGTCTGGAGGGAATTAATAAAGGAAAATGAATCTGAATTTAGTCATGAGAAACAAATCAAGCCGCGGTGAAACAGCGCCCTCTGCTGCCCGCAGAACCACAGCACCGCCAGCAGCTGATTCTAAACGCTTTTACTGATCAAAGAATCCTGAAAAAAAAGTATCAGGTTCCAAAAAATTTCTGAAGGATCATGTGACACTGAAGACTGGAGTAATGATGCTGAAAATACAGCTGCACATCACAGAAATAAATTAGTTTAATAGATATTCACATAGAAAACAAATATTTTAAACTCTAATAATATTTTGGAATGTTACAGTTTTTTCCTGTATTTTTGATTTAATAAATGCAACCTTGATGAGCAGAAGAGACTAATAATATTCATGTAAATATTAATTTAGGAACAAACGTTATGTTCAAATTAGCCTCAAAATTATTAAATTAATTACTTAATAAAATATAATGTAATATAATTTAAGTTATAAATCATTTTTATAATTATATATTTTTAAAATATATAAAAATAAAAAAAAATGGCTGTGACCTGATGAATGCAAAATCTATATAAATATATAAAGACTAGAACTACTAGAAACATGTGGCACATTGTCATGCAAACTTCTCTCTCTTGTTTAAAGGGTATTGGGTATACACTACAGTCAGTCAAATCTCACAAAACAACACACTAACACACACTCTGTCCGATACACACACACAAACACTCCTACAGTCAGTCAAATCTCACAAAACACCATGAATATCCTTTATATGTGCAGGAAAACCTGATCAGCCAATTAAACTAAATATATTATTCTGAGCTTGTGCTACCTCTACCGATTGATCACACACACACACACACACACACACACACACACACTAACATACACACACACACACGCACACACTAACACTCACACAGTATATTCCCATTATAACACCTCAACAAACACACATACACACTCACTTCATACATAACTCACACAAACACACACACACACACACACACACACACACACACACACACTAACACACTCTGACACAAACACACACACACATTAACACACACTCTGCTGTGGGAACGTGGTCAGTCAGATTTCACGCCGTACGCCCTTCTCTCTCTCTCTCACACACACACACACTCGTCTTCACAGCATCACACCTCTGTGGAGCTCACACACTCTCACACAGCCTCCGATTGACACACAGATCTGAGGTTCATAAAGCATTACAGACAAATCATGTGAGCGACTGTCCACTCGAGGTCAGACAAACCTCTGGACACTGAGCTCCGACAGACATACTGCAAATATCATGAGACAGAGCTTATTACAGGACACACCAGTTCCCCAGTCACACAACATCTCCAGCAGTGTTAAATCACACACTCTCCAAACACACACACACTCTCTCTCACACACACACTCACTCACTCACACACACACACATCGCACCTTCCACCAGAGTCTGAGCAAAGGTTGGTCAAAAGTTCACAAATGCACAGATTCATAACAGTCAAAAAACACTCTTCACTTCTGAGTATTAATTCTGTTCTGTTCTAATTCTATTCTAAATATTCACTTTGACATGTATAGCTGTGTCTTACATTATGACAATATTTATTAAAAATTGAATCCTACACTTGGAAAACAATTTGTATAGAAACAATTTTCACTCAGGAATTGCTAAATTTCACAATTCATTACAAAGAAACAGCAACCAGCAGATTGAATTAAATGTGAAGTTTTGGGGTAGAAAGACTGAAATATTACTTTCTTGTAAAACATAGTCCAATAATCTTTGTTTAAAACTTGCGAACAAATTTATGAAAAATAATTTTTACAGCGTAAAACACTGAAACATTTTACTGTGTAACACATTTGTTAACTGAAATAAAGTTGAAATGAAATCTAAATATGAGAAATGTTGCCTTGGCTGCAATAAGTTATTAACATTAATAAATAACAAAAAATGAACTAAAGTAAATATAAATTAAACCTAAATAGTAATATTTAAAAATAACAAAATAAAATTAAAATTAAAAAAACACTTTACCAAATTACAAAAAAAAAATATATATATAATTCTGAATATTAACAAAACTATAATACTATATAAATAATACTAAACTATCACTGTTCATCATTTCGAAATGTGCTGAATAATATTCTCATATCTGAAGTCACACAGAAGAACGCTGCAACTCATTTCAACTTTCTTAGTTCTTAAATCTATACAGTAATGAGTATATATATACACACACACACACACACACACACACATATATATATATATATTAAATAAAACAGATATAATAGCCAGCAGAATGCAGCATAAGATGAGCAGGTGGACCCGGTCAAACTCTGACTGATCACAGTGTGAATCTACACACATCTTTAATGGACACAATAATTAACACCTCAACACACACACTCCACTATATTGCCATTATATCACCTCAACACACACACACACACATCCTGCTTTCCCACGATCATAAATAGTCACAAATAACAAACTGGAAGGAATCAGAATGTGGGTCTAATCTTTAAATAATTTCATTTTATTTTAACTGTGTTTTAGCTATATTGGGGTCAGTAAGATATGTTTTTAGAAAGAAATTCTTACTTTTATGCATCAAGGATGCATTAAATTGCTCAAAAGTGACAGTAAAGACATTTATAATGTTACAAAAGATTTCTGCTTCAAATAAAATCTTGTTCTTTTGAAGTTTCTATTCATCTGTGAAACCTGAAAAATCAAATGCATCACAGTTTCATTGATAATAATCAGAAATGTTTCTTGAGCAGCAAATCATCATATTAGAATGATTTCTGAAGATCATGTGACACTGAAGACTGGAGTAATGATGCTGAAAATACAGCTGCACATCACAGAAATACATTACAGTTTAACAGATATTCACATTGAAAACTCAAGCCCCAGCGTTATATTTTGCTAATGTGTATATTGTTATAATGTGAATGTGTGAGCGGGGTCTGTGTGTCTGTGTGTCTGGGGAAAGCAGCAGTAAAACAGTGTCGCTTCAAACATTAACACGTTTATCTGACACCCGAGCAGGTCACGACCCACAGCTCTACGCCTCAGTCAGAATCTACACTGTCCTTCAAAAGTCTCCTCTGCTCACCAAAGCTGCGTTTATTTGATCAAAAATACAGTAAAAATAGTGAAATATTAATCTAATTTAAAATATCAGTTTTCTATGTGAATCTCTGTTAAAGTGTAATTTATTTCTGTGATGTGCAGCTGTATTTTCAGCATCATTACTCCAGTCTTCAGTGTCACATGATCTTCAGAAATCATTCTAATATGATGAAAACATTAATATTTTTTGGAAATGTTTCTAAATTTCGTTTTGAACATTCAAAAAACATTCAGAAATAAAGTTTTTACAACCTAATGGGATCTTTAGCAAAACTCTCTTATTGTTAGATGAATATGCAGCTGGCAAAAGATTGACGCTTCAGACATAATACTGATGGTTTCACAATATTATCATATATATACACTCAAACTAAGATTGCTGACATTGCTTAATTTTGACATCCTGATTCAAGGAAAGAGCAAAACCAAAATTTGCTAAAATATTTATTTATATGAAATAAGTTACAGCTGGCATGTAGAATAATTTATCATAAATACTAAAAAATAAAATCTATTTACATTCAAACCTCCAGTTTTATATACATATGCACAACTATTTACATGCACTGACTAAACAAAGCGAATCAAAATTTAGAGTCTGTGAATAAAGTGATGAAGGTCTTCAGCTGCGTTCTTTCTCATGCTCTTCTTCATCATCTTCTTCATCATCGCTCTCTGAGTCCTCACACATGCAGATAGTGGCCTGAACCGGATAACTGCGCAGGAGGATCTCAGCGTCCAGGTACAGATAATCGAAGCAGCGAGATTTGGGCCAGAACAACCTGCAGAGTGAGTTCAGATGCGTTAGAGATCATATCAACATCCATAACAAGAAAAACATTCAGCCAAGGTTCTCTCAAAGGTCCAAACAAACGTTCTTCCAGTAACGTCAACAGAAAACAGCTTTTACAACAGTCAATGAAAAACGTTTTCATAATTTCATATTTGTGTTGACTTACTTCACAGGGTGTGAGATCACAGGAACTTTCGGGTCAGCTGATGCTCTTCCATAAGGCTGTTGAATAAAGAGATGAGAATTTAATATCAAAACAATAATCAGAGTCAGTTTGTGTTAAAGATAATAATTTATAGCACACGTACATCACGGAGAGTCTATTTGACGTCTGCATTACATCTGCAAGACGTGTTTTTTAGAGTGTTTGCTCATCTGCATCTATAGGACACTTTCTATCAGATCTCAAATAGACGTTTAGAAGATGTAAGTAAAAGTGACATCTTAAAGACGTCTGTCAGATGCTTTCCAGATCTTCTTGCAGATGTACCTGTGCTATCATGGTTATGATCTCAGACCGATCGTTAACGTACCGTATAAGCGTTTGTTTTGCGTCCATGCCTGCTTTTATCGATCCAGGGTCTCCAGAGTCGCGTCGCGTTTGTTTCAGCGTTTAATCCGTGCGTGAAAGTGATGCTCTCCATTGTGTCCGTGAAAAGAGAAGCTGAAGAGTAGATCCGTGCTGGTGTGTTTCCGATCGAAGTGATGCTCAGACTCGACCCCGGAGCCTCTATATACCCCCCCGCGCGCGCGCTCGTGCCAAACGATGCCAAACGGTCTCGTGCCAAACGCGTCTGCCGCGCGCGATGGCGGAGGTGTGAGGTCGCACTCCAGCAAACACACGGAGAATTCACACCTGTGAAAAAAAACAACAGTCAAACTCGTGCTGGTTCATTATTTGTGCTCGTCTCTCATTCCAGATTCGAGTTTCATTTATGCAGTGCAAACTCTTATAAAAGTCGCATATTACGAGTTTAGTTTCCATGCAATAAATGCACCGACGTTTATTTTCGGTTCTCCACTTAAATATATAAACAAATATATTTTAAAAATGAAATGTAAAGTATTCTGATTAATTAATGTTGCTTCTGTTCAATAAGGACAAACAGGAGTACATACAATTTTGCACAAATTGTGTGTTTATACTAATCCATATTATTAATATTTATTTATGCGGTTTGAAAGATCTTTGCAAAGTGCCAGTTCTTCGTATTTATATGTTATTTAGTTAATACAATTAATAAGTACTATAATTTTTTCTACAGTTTGTGCGTTTAAACAGAGTCGAATGCGTTTATAACATATTGAATGTTATCAGAACGTTTGGTTAATGTTGATTCATCTCGGCTGGTGATAATTAGATGCTCTGTTTCTATAATGAGATTATCTGAGAGGAGGCAGGATCCGAACCATCTGCTCTCGAGCGCGAGCATGACGCGTGCTGATCTGAGCGCGTGAACTGTATTCTCTGTTTCTGGAGTCTCGAGGGACAGACGACTGAAAAGAGATGAGGAGCAGAAGACGAGTGCAGCAGGTAACTGTGTTTTACTGGAGCAGATATCAGCTTTAACACTCAGAAAACTGAACGTTTCTACACTTCACGCTAAAAGAGAACCGAAGCGACATCACCTGCTGCACCTGCACTGGAAAAACCATTTCTGAATCAGTCCGTACACGTTTGTTGTGTTGGTGTAAATGAATGATTTTGTGTTTAAATCATAGTTTTGACTTGGATAAAACCATTTATTTAGATCTTATCATTTTTAAGTTGCTTGACTTTTTAACAAACGCAGATTCGCCAGTATTAACCTCAGTGTGGTTATTCGTTTAAAAAGCACGCAGAAAATACTTTTTACATTTATATTTGCTATAATTCATCACATTACATTCATTCATCAAATAAATAAATATATAAGTATAAATATACTTTGCGTCCACTAGAGGACGGTCATATACTGAAATACTGAAATATATCAGAATCTTTTGTTTTCATCATCCTCATACACACACACAGGGAATGATGGGAACATATATCAGTGTATATAAACATTCACAGTCAGCAAATTAAAATTTCATATGGAGAAATTTCATATTTCAATCAGAAATGTGTGTGTTTGCAGAGCAGGAGGGCAAAGTTATGAGAGGAAGTTTCTGAGAACATTTACACCTCAGCTAACAGGGAACTGTTGAGGTTCTCTCAAAGTTAAGAACAAACGTTCTTCCAGAAGCATTGAGAGAACGCTCGGTCAAAGTTCTCTGGCCTTTAATAATGTTTTCAAAATGTTAGCGGAAAAAACATATTTATAAAATGTTTTTTCCAAAACTTTTCATTTGGACGTTCATCTAGCGTTTTTTTAGATGTTACTGTTTGTTTCAGAACGTTCAGAAACATTCAAAAGTAATATTCCCATAATGTTTGCAAAATGATACAATGTAGTGTTTCCTTAACATTCATATAACCAAGAAAAACACAGTTTCTAAAACATTGAAATAACTGGATGTTCAGAGATCATTCAGAAAATTTGTTTTTATAACTTAATAGAGACATTAGGAAACCGTTCTTAGAACATATTTGTTTTAGCTGGGACATTTCCGACATGTTTCTATGGAAACATCTGTACTGGATATTATATTCTCAGTTCTTAGCAAACAAGTGTGTGTGTGTGTGTGTGTGTGTGTGTGTGAGAGAGAGAGAGAAAGTTTACTATAGTTTAAAATGAACATGTCAACATTTACTCACCCTCAAGCTGTTTCAAACCTGTTTAAGTTTCTTTCTTCTGCTGAACATGCAAAAAAAAAAAAAAACTGTGTTTTAAAGAATGCTGGCAACCAAACAGTTTCTGGGAGCCACTGACTTCCATAGCATGAAAAAAACTACTGCAATATCAAACATTCTTCATTCTTTTTCAGAAGAGGAAAGAAACTCATACAAGAACAGTGAACGATGAAAGAATTACCATTTTTGGGTGAAGTGTTCTTTTAAGTGTAAAAACACACACACACACACACACACATTCTCTCACTCACTCACTCACTCTCTCGCACACACACACACACACACACACACACCCACACACTCACTCACTCTCTCGCACACACACACACACACACACTCACTCACTCACTCTCTCGCACCCACACACACACACACACGCACACACACTCACTCACTCTCTCTCACACACACACACACACACACACACACACACCCACACACTCACTCACTCTCTCGCACACACACACACTCACTCACTCACTCTCTCGCACCCACACACACACACACACACACGCACTCACTCACTCACTCTCTCGCACACACACACACACACACACACACACACACACACACTCATAACACTACAGGCAGTGCTGGTTTCATGTTATGCTCATGTACTTCAAATCATCCAGAGAATCTTCCCTCTGTTTCCATGAACTCTTTTATTTCTGTGTCTCCGCTCAGAACATGAGGACCTTAAATCAAGGTCACAGAGTGAAGATGAGTCACGAAGACTTTCTCTTGCATTAATGTTCTCTTCCATAACAATCCTCCTGCAGAAGCCTCATTCTCAGATGCTCTTTTCCTTTCTGTGAAAGTGTTGCATTAGCTCTGTTCCTCACATCAGGCACTTTATGGCTTCCGAAGAAATTTTCATATGCTGTTTTCTGAGCTTTTGGGAGCTGCACGGCTCACTGCGTGATAAGAGCAGCATGAATAATCTGCTAAATATCTTTTACTGAGGACTTCAGCACATTAGATGTGTGTTAAACCCAGATCAAAGAGCCATGTGTGTATCTGCTGTGTCTGTAAGGTCTGGATGGTCAGAAGAACACTTTCATGTTGCTTTTCTCTTATCTTCTCCAGAAAGCACATTAAAAACATATGATGGTTAAATGAAGTATTAATTTAAAAGTAAAACTTTCTTAAACATCAACCAACAACAACATTATCAAGGAAAAAAAAACCTTGAATTTATGAGAATTTATTTATATAAGTATGTTTTATTCAATAAAGGTCTGATAAACTTTCTTCCAATTTTCAAATAAATAGTCATTTAGAGCTTTTTTTGTCTTCAGAAAATGCAATTGATCAGAATAACAAATGTTTTCATTCATTGTGGTTGAAAAATCTGGGTTATTCCACCAAATATTGCTTTCTTAGCTCTTCTGAACCTAAAACATTGGTACTGTGTTGTCTAAAAATGAATATAAATGAATATGTTTGGAAACATGGCATCTTTGTTATTTCGACCAATTGTCATTTCATGCCCTACACGACAACATTTTCATTTAAAAATTGGACGAAATGTCATCAGTAGTTTACAGAATCAAACAAAAATTCAGCTTTACTCAAACACATAACTAAAAATCATAAATCCAGAGAAACTAAGAAATTAAGTGGTCTCTTAATTTCTTTCATAGCTCTCTCTGTGTGTGTGGACATATATATATATAATACATTATTATATAAATTATATTATATAAAATATTAATAATTATAAATAACATTTATATAAAAATCCT
>JANHFF010002380.1:0-20000 GCA_024542945.1 allo-octoploid hybrid of Carassius auratus x Cyprinus carpio
TATTCAGACACTTTGACCTGATCATGTTTTGCTGAAGTGTTATCTTACATTATCAAGATGAATTTGTTCTGACAGTTAAACTCATATTTTATTACCATTTTCTCAGCTATAGTGAATAAACTGTGATAATGTGTGAAATGTTGAAGGTGTCTGAATAAATTTTGGTTTGACTGTATGTATGCATGTATATATATATATATATATATATATATATATATATATATATATATATATATATATATATAATACAATTTTCACAATGACTATAATTATTAAATTATAAATATATATATATATATACAATTATTAATTTTTTACAATAACTATAATTATATTTTATATATATTTATATATATAAAATCATTAAATTATATATATATATATATATATATATATACTGTATGATGCACGTCATGTGACCGTGAACATGTGAATGTGTTGTTAAATTATTGAAATTTTAACTTAAAATCTGGGAAAGGGAGGGAAACTAAAAAGAGTAAATATTTTAGGTCAAAGAGGTTCCGGAATCCCAGCTTTACATGAATGAAAGAAAGGTCCTGTAGCAAATGAACAGCAGATCCTGAGAAACTGAAGCACTGACTGACATTATAAATACAGAACAGGGCTCCGTCCCACCCAACGCCTCACACACTTGCTGGTCACCGCCTCTTCCTTCGTCTTCTCATCGGAGAAAAACATCATAAGGAGAGTTTGAGAGCGGAGCTGATAAGAGCCCAGCGCTCCATTAGTCTCTCTAATTAGTTTGGAATAGTTTGAGAGTTCAGCTTCGCATCGGCCAAACGCCACCGCAGTGTAAACTGACAGAAGCAAACACTGCACAGACGTCAGATCATCCACTTAAACACACTTCACATGTAATAATGCTGCTAGTAATCTAGTAATACAGCTGCTTTCCAAGGCTTCCTAACTAAACCTCATCAGTGAACGTACATAGAGAAAATCTCCAATCACCAATTAAATGCAAAGTCAACATAAAATTGCACACTCAACAACATATGTATGTATTTAAAGTGCATGTAAATGGAATGTCTTTGTTCATTGTGTACAGTTAAAAAGTATGAGCATGGCTACACTATGACTATAAAATATGTTCGGTTTGTTCAAATGTATGAGACTGAAACAAATTTGATTTATTGATGAGTATAAGTATATAAACCTGTTTATTGTGAATTTGAATCACAGTCAGTTTATTACAGAAATCTATGTATGTATGACTGACAAATGACTGACTGACTTTCATTTATGTATGACTGACAAATATGCATCACATTGAGTATATTAGCTGTTTATGTTAAAACTGTGAAATCCAAATGCATGGGAATTTTATATGCAAAAATAATTGTTTTGGATCGCACAAATATTAAATAATTTATAGTTTGTATAAATATAGTTTATAGTATAATTAATAAAGTCACTTTGAGTTATTTTAATCAATATTTAAATATATCAGAAATAATTCTTTAATTATATACTGAACATTTTTTCCATCATCTTGGATGGATTTGGCCACTGAGTTTATGTTGAGCGATGCATACTTTCTCTGAAGGTTATAACAAAAGAAGGAATCTTAGAAATAGGTTTAAAGACATCCTCAGTGTGTCTACGCTTCCTTAAAATGCTGCCTACGTAGTTTTTGGAGCACGTGTCCAAGTGTGGCCTTCAAAATTAGACTAATAGTTTACTTAAAAAAAAGAAAGTAGGGCACTTGAAAGCTTCATTGTAACACGACGTGCATCACTGATATAATGAGGAAGGAGGAGGAAACTTTCAAGAGGGTCGACAGTGTTTACCTGACCAGTTCAAGACCCGAGCGTGAACCCACTGAGTCCACAGAGGAAAATAATGCTGATAGTCAACACACACATACACACACACACACCTGTACACACCAGAATGAAGAGGATTCTGCTCGTCTCATTTAACATTTTAAGTCTTAAATTGAAGGATGGCAATCTTGACTCTGATGCAGATCATATGCACCAAAAATAGTCTTTCCACTGGAAATATAAGTAGCATATACCACAATATATTAAACGTTTGGAGTCATCGGAGTTCATCAAGGATGCACTAAATTGATCAAAAGTGACAGTAAATACATTTATTGTTTATATGTTACAAAAGATTTCTATTTCAAATAAATGCTGTTCTTTTGAACTTTCCATTCATCTGTGAATCCTGAAAAACGGTTTCCACAAAAATATTGTGCGGCACAACTGTTTTCAACATTGATAATAATCAGAAATGTTTCTTGAGCAGCAAATCAGCATATTAGAATGATTTCTGAAGATCATGTGACACTGAAGACTGGAGTAATGATGCTGAAAATACAGCTGCGCATCACAGAAATAAATTACATCACATTTATTTATTATTTATTTTTTTTTATTTATTATTTATTTAAGTAATTAATATTATTTTGTCCGAAGACCTGCTCAATGAAGAACAAAGCTTTTTGCCTATGAAAATGTAGTTCTGCTAAAGCTAACCAGTGAAAATTTGATCTATATTTAACTTCTCTTCACATCAGAAAAACACTATAGACTTTCCAGAGCTGTTAATGGAACTGAACATCATGACAATCATTTGGCTCCAATATATACATATATTTATTTTACAATTCCTAACCCTACTCGTAAGCACGTATGGATGGTTTTGTGTTATCTGCTGCGATGCAGTGCTGACCTGCGCAGTGGTCACTGGACATCCATCATAGCTTATCGTTTAAGTAAACAGTATGACTGCAACACAGCAATACGCAGACGTGCAGCCAAAGATCAGCCGAGCTTCAGTGTGATCTGAGGCCTTCGCTTGACTCAGTCAATTATTTGGAAATACCAGACTTGACCTATGTGTGACTGACTCAACTCTTTATTCAAAAGAAACGGCTTTTGGCATCTTTAGCATCACAAAGAAACTTTAAAACAAACATCCTTGACAAACGATCTATAAAAACAGATCTATGATTCAAAATGATTACTTGTTGTGCTATAGTTTAACCAAAACTAAATCTATAGAAATATCAGGACAACTATGTTTGTTTTTAACATTATTTCTTGACTTCTTGTGATTGTTTTGACTATTTCTATTTGCTATATAAACTTTCAGAATAGACTACTTTATAAAAACCTATTTACAATTTGACTTTACAATTTAAAAGACATGTATAGAGAGACTGAGTGATTCATATCAGTATTATGCCACTTAATATATTTTATTTGATGAAATAATTTTGTTAAACTTTTTCTCAGGAGCTACATAAATTAATTGGATACTTCCACTTTAATATAATATTGATTATTCTTTAGAATATATTTTTAATGAATTTTAAGAGTTTTTTTCCTCCAATTCTGCAGCACTTACATAAACCATTTTTTTTTTATTCCTCTCTATATTCTGAAGGTATTTACTGAGGGGTTTGTTCATACATCATTTGCCTGATTTTATATAATAATTTATTCATAAAAACAGCTGAAAATGTATTATTATTATTTTTTTCTGGCTGATGACAGTATTTTCTGATTCATGGAGTGATAAAAAGAGTGATAAATCCAAAATCCCCTCACTAAAACCTTTAACTCAACAAGAATAAACAATTATTTTGTTGATATTTAACTTAATTTAGAATTAACAATGTTTTTGCACAAAAAGTTTATAACCATAAACATTTATGTGTAAATAGATTTTACAAGAAAATACTTTCCAGCAGGCACTTTCTTACCAAAGCAATGTTATGTCATTTGCAAGAACAAAAAAGAAGAGCAATTATTTTAATTATTAAAATGTTTATTTTTATTTTTTTTAATTATGGAGAGTCTGGGTGTTTAAACATATGCATTTTAGCATTGCATCACAGCACTTTTAATGCCATAGTACTGTACTACTCCTACCAGTAATGTAGTATGCATACTTACTGAGCAAAGTATGCAAATGTTCTGCTTGTACAAAACACATGATGACAGCATGAGCAGTATACAACACATACTGTATCCCACAATGCAATGCACATAAGCTGACATTAATTTCCAATGTCATAAATAAATCAGAAGTCACAATTCTGAATAGCATTATTAAGCCAGGCTGCCAAAAATGTCAAAATACTTACATTAATTTCCCATTAAAACATTTAATTTTTATTTTTTATTTTATTGTTTGCTTATTGTTTTTATTTCTCCTTTTTCCATTATTACTATTTATTTTATTTTCTTGCAACATAGGCATAATAAACATTTATGTACAGCATTTGATTTATGTTAATTGCTATTATTAAAAAGTCTTTACATAAAATTAGATAAAACTGCATAAAATAATTTTATTTGCAATGTGGCATACTACTATGTTTAATGTTGCACAGTGTATTCATGCAACTATTTGTTTAAAGCAGCAGGCAGAATGCAGTAAAACTGTGCACTATGAAGTAAACACAATGCTAGTATTTCATTCTAACTAAAACAGAAAGACAGGGAGCGTCTCATTGTGTCGGTGTGAGTTCAGGCCTCTATCAGGATGTTTACCGTGTTATCATGGTGTTGTGCTGACTGAAGGACACATCTGACATCAGCATCCAGATAGAAGAAGGAGGCTCTAAAGCTTACGTAAAACTGCAGATCTGAACTGAATATCCTTCTTTCTTTTCATGAAATAATCAGCACTGCTTAAAACAATTCCAAATGAAATCTTGTCATTTTTATCCTAATCATTTATCACCGTCTCTCCTCCTTTTTAAGTGGTCAGAGGGAGTTTGGGGGTCTCTAACTTCTGCCCGACCTCTGAGGTGTCTCGACCTCTTTAAGACGTCACATATCAGAGCAAACGGTCGGACCACCGAAGAAGAACAGCACCTTAAACCAAAGACACCAGACTATCTCCCAGTTTTCACCTCTTTCATCTTCTGTCATGAGATCTGCTGCGCTTCTGGTTACAAACCCAGTTTAGAAAGTACTCTGTATTTTCTTTATCAACTTCTCACACCGTCTCCGTCTTCAGTGTCCTCTTCCTATTGCTTCAAAACTAGACACCACAGGCAAAGTGGAAAGAATCAGTAAAAAGAAAATATCCAAAATAGACATTTAAGGTTTTGTTGTTTTGCTCTTTATCTATTTACGTCTGTAGATTTCAATTCTAGTACATATCTTTAAAAAGTTTTTTCTCCACTTCAGCAGCACTTAAATATACAAAAACTTACAGTTTTATTCCTATCTGTATTCTGAAGGTTTTTACTGAGGGGTTTGTTCATATATCATTCACCGGGTTTTATTTTTACACTTTAATTATTTGCATCTGTAGATTTCAATTACAATGCATATCTTTTAATGCCATTTTCTCAAAACGAGTTGTTTTTTCTCCACATCAGCAGCACTTACATACACCAGATTTTACAGTTTTATTCTTACCTATATTCTGAAGGTTTTTACTGAGGGGTTTGTTCATATATCATTCACCGGGTTTTATTTTTACACTCTAATTATTTGCATCTGTAGATTTCAATTACAATGCATATCTTTTAATGCCATTTTCTCAAAACGAGTTGTTTTTTCTCCACATCAGTAGCACTTACATACACCAGATTTTACAGTTTTATTCTTACCTATATTCTGAAGGTTTTTACTGAGGGGTTTGTATATTTATCATTCAGCTGGTTTTATAATTGCTCTTTATGTATTTGCGTCTGTACATATCTTACATATCTTTTAAAAGACAGTTTCTCAAACTGAATTTTTTTCTCCACTTCAGCAGCACTCACATACACCAAACTTTACAGTTTTGTTCCTATCTGTATTCAGAAAGTTTTTACTGAGGGGTTTGTTTATTTATCACACATCTGAAATTCTACAACAGTTTATTCCTAATTTTTTTTTTTGGGGGGGGGGGGGGGGGGCGGCTGTTGACAGTATTTTCTGATTTATGGATTGATAAAAAGAGAAATCTAAAATCCTTTCTGTAAAAACCTTTGCCTCTAATATGTCAACAAAATCAAACAAGAATTTTGAACCTGGCTTTATCCAGTGTTCAGAGCTATCTTCTGGAACCGTATGTAAATTAACAGATATTTAATTAGATAAAGCATCCTTTCCATATTTAAACATAGCATTTCAGAAAACTCATAATACATGTAATCATGTTTAATGTAATCAGTCAACTGGCTAAGTATGATTATATAGTTAGTACTATAGCATGTATCTCTTCGTCAGTGCGTTTCATTGAGAAGGATCACGTTTCCTGCAGGTGTTTGTATTTTGTGGCCCTCGTGTACTTGAGATTATCTGTGATTCTAGTCAAAGCTGTGCCTTGCTGACGCTCACATATGAATTTATTGAAACCGTCTCAAGGAGACGAGCAAAACCTTTGTATCTCACGCACAGATGCACATCAAGATCTCAAAAAAAAAACTCATTTTGTTACAACTCAAACTGTGCGCAAATTCACTAAAGATACAATTCAGAGGTCTCAGTATAAAATTCTCATCAAATTCTTGCAAAATCAAATTGTCTGAGCTGCTCTACATTTATTGATTCATTTATCCAGGATGCAAATGAGTTTGTTTCTTCATCAGATTTGGAGAAATGTAGCATTGCATCACTTGCTCACTGCAAGTGAATGGGTGCCGTCAGAATGAGAGTCCAAACAGCTGATAAAAACATCACCATAATCCACAAGTAATCCACAGCACTCCAGTCTATCAGTTAACATCTGGAGAAGACAAAAGCTGAAACAAATCCAGCATTAAGACGTTTTTAACTAAAATACGAGTCTATAATCCATAATAACACTTCCTCCAGTGAAAAAGTGTTCTGGTGTGAATCAGGAGAGAAATCTGCACAGATCAAGCAGCGTTTAAACAGCTCTAAACAAATCTGTGTCTGGATTTTGATGTGAGAGACAACAGGAGATGCACTTTTTCACTGGAGGAAGTGTTATTATTGATTATGGACTCATATTTTAGCCGGAAGCAATGGTTTGAAGTTAAAAACATCTTGATGGATTTGTTTGTAACAAACACGCAGCTTTTGGTTTCAGAAGATGTTAACTGATGGACTGGAGTGTTATGGATTACATGTGATGTTTTTATCAACTGTTTGGCCTCTCATTCTGACGGCACCCATTCACTGCAGAACATCCATTGATGCGCAATTGATGCAATGCTACATTTCTCCGAATCTGTTCCCATGAAGAAACAAACTCATCTACAGTAGATTTTCAGCAAATTTTCCTCCAAGTCTCATTATCTTTCGAAGAAAAACTTCAGAGTAATAAACATTTCCTCTGGTGACAAAAAATCTTGGATCTGGAGTAAATCTAACGGTGCGGGACAGGCCTGAGTTTCAGGACGACAGAATGTGTTTGTTTAGCATAGGAAAACTGTACAATTCGGAAGAAAGTTAGACAGGGAAATGGAAACACAAAGAGTGATTCTGAAAAACGATGCAACAGAGGGACCCTAGCGAGGGTGCACACGGGTTTTGGGGCTTTCAGTGGCTCCGCACGATGCTTCCCAGAACCCTGGGGTGCCGCCAACACAAACCCCGGGATGCCTGTCTGAGCGGGGGAGGGACACAGCGGCGCCACGCCGATTTCCAAGACAACTTATCTCTCCTTCAGTGATAATACTGTCAAAATAACAGCCAGGATACAGCAGAGAGGAACTAGCTAAACCTCTAGCAGGGCCTGTCCATGTTAGATGACTCTCAGAGGGACAATATGTTTGAACATGTATCTCATTCATTCATTCCCTTGTTTTGAATGTCTTGCTATCTCTATCTTTCTTTAATGTATCAAAAAACAAACGTACACATGTCTGTCTCATTTTTTTTCTGTATTGGCATACACTCACGAACAAGTGAAAATGAAGAAAAAAATTTAAATAAAATAAACAAGCCATAGTCAGTACTAAAATAAACCAAACTTTAAAATGAAATAAAATTAATGGACAGTGAAAATACCATATTACATCATATTTATTATTAACTTTACACACACTTGTCATACACAAAACAAACCAATGAATATTGAGGAAAATGTGCCTTGCAAGGTCAAAACTGAGCTGAGCTGAAGTAAAACACTATGAACACTGTGCCAAGACAAGCTCAATCCATGCATTATCACACAGCGCCATCTACAGGAACTGAGGAGCATTGCACCTTCACAGTCACTGCTCACAGGTTCAAGAAGCACAGTATGATTTTATGAAAGCGATTTTTGTTTCATGCATCACTAATCATTATTAAGATAAAAACACTTATTCTGATTTCTGCAATAGGCTATAGCACAATTTAAGGCAGAACTTTCACAACCAAGCAATCCTCCCCTCAGGCCTGCTTTTACAGAGGAAGCATCATCACTTGAAGCAACATACTGACGAAACAGATTTTGCAAACGAGCAGTGCGCATTGCGTTTTTCCTTTTATTTCTATTTCCGGTGTGTTTTGCCTTGAGTAATGTAACCATTCACAGACATATCAGTTTAATTCAATGCAAATAAGAGATTAATTTCGTTTTGAGAGATTCATTGATTTTAAGGAACTTCGTAAGATTGCGATAAAATTAGTGAGGCTTTTTAGTAGGCTGTTAGTAATTATAAAGAAATCGCTCTTGCGCTGTAGCAATGAATGGGAAAATAATAGTTATAGGTCAAAATATATTTGCATTAAGGTTAGAGCACCCTCACTATTTTCAGAAGCACTCTCAGTGATTTGATTCTGGAACCAGACATGCTGTTATTAATAATGTCTGATCCAAACGGCCGATTTTTTACTTCTAATAGTTTAACTTCTCCTTAATTATGTCATGTAGAATTTGTGTACTTAACTTAATTCACATAATAACTTCCAAAAAGGACAGGGACATGCACAGACATTTTGAGGGTAAGGGCTCAGGTGGAAAAAAGGGCACTTCTCATATTTATATATATATAAAAAAAAAAATCTAATCAAAATATTAAACATATTAGGGGTGTGCGATATTGACAAAATATATATCTCAATATTTTCTAGTTCACAACAGTGATAGAAATTAATCTTTTCCTATAAGTTTAAATAGATTTTTAACTTTTATAAAGCCATTTCTAAAGTTTGCATCATCTTTTCAGTCAAATTCTTAAATTGAATCAGTCGATTAGAATAATAAGTCATTTGGGCTGTTACCAAGCAAATAAAATCAGTATTGATCAAATTCATCTTTGCAATGCAGAGGAAACACAGAAGCTGCATTAGAAGGGGCATTTAGATGCATTTATACACTGTTTAATGCAGGACATGAATGCATTTAACCCGCAGTTACAAATGCATTAATACCGTTTTGATATTTTAAACATAAAACATTGAATATTGATATCTGAAATTATATAAAAAAAAAAAAAATGGAAAGATATTTTAAATTTGAAATTAAAACTGTCAGTAGGTGGCAGCAGTTCACTGTTAGTAAGTGAGTCATTGCGACTGAACTGAATCATTTAAACGGTTGATTCATTCAGGAACAAAATAACGTCGTGTCGCTCAGAGACGCAAATTGGAATTATATTTGTTGGCAAAGTAGAGCAAAAACAGTCAATATTGTGTCTGTCAGAGCTTCGAAAATGATTCCCAACATTTCCAAACAGATGTGATTCGAAGCAGTGGTTCAGAGCGCGTATCAAACCGCTAGAGTCATGTGATTTCAGTAAACGATGCTTCGTTTCGAATGGTATTGGTATTGTATTATTTTAATTGCATTTAATATATAATACTTTCAATAAAGCATTATCACTGGGTTTGTAAAAGCTGTTTTTATGCATGTTTTGGACATGTTTTGAGTTTCTATTGCATTTATACAGTTTTGACCAGCAGGCGTCACCAGCGTGTGGCATTTTGAGTGCTTCGAATCAGTGAGTCATTTTGATTCGAAGTTCCGAAAAGATTCGATTTTCCCATCACTGCTTCACTGATTCCCCCAGCAAACCACTGAACCAATGTCTATTGTTCTTATCTGATCTCGGATCAGTTGTATTATTAATTTGTAGAGATTTTAATGAGACATTTGTGTAATTGAAAGGAAGAGTAGTAATTCGAAGCTTCGAATGGTTCGTCTCGTATAACTAGTGGTAATTTTTGGCGTTTTTTTTTTTATTTTTATTTTTTAAGAAATGTAAAAACACTAGTATTTCTTTCAGGAAATGAACATTTAGTGCAAGTTAACTTATCTGTCTAACTAACACAACGCGACAAAAACAAGTGTGACAATCCAAACTTGTCCAGAGAGAGAGAGAGAGAGAGAGAGAGAGAGAGAGAGTGTGTGTGTGTGTGTGTGTGTGTGTGTGTGTGTGTGTGTGTGTGTGTGTGTGTGTGTGTGTGTGTGTGTGTGTGTGTTTCAAATCGCTTTTCCGTTTGTGTTTTTTGTCCCAGCGGAGGTTCCGTCTCAGCTGAACTGCACGACCGTCACATGATACAATGTAGCGTTTCGTTTATACACATTATTTCTCAATAAATCGACACTCATGCAGGCGTCCGCGGATTGTAAGTGCTATTTATTTGGTTCTTGTTCGAATTCTGTCTATTATCATCACTGTGATTTAGAAACCGTCTTGTTTTAAAAACGCAAAGGCCGTAAACAGTCCATAAAGCTTAGCTAAACACCAACACTTCCTCATTTTGTTATTTGTTATTAACATTTAAATGTTTCTCCAGCGGGGTTTCTTCTTATTTACATATTAGATTATTCCTGGATTATCATTTATGTCTATATTTATTCATTTATAAAGAACTAACCTGATTTAATTTGTTCAAATGTTAAATATCTCTTTTTAATTAAATTATTGTCGATGGAGTTACCGATGGTTTATGAATAATATTATTATATGTTTTGTTCTTCAAGTAGCCTACTTACAGTTGTTTGCATAAAACTTACAAATATAATCGGTGTAAACTGATTTTATTTAGTTATTTCTGGGATTATTTAAATACGTATGAAAAGTAAGATTTGTAAGCACAATATGTAATGTCTGTTATCTGGAATAGCTTATTAATGCATTAATGCAGTGCTAAATAAAAACAAATGCATTTTTTTAATGAAGTTATTAGCATTTTCCTGATTCTGTAAACTTGATCTGTACTTCATGATTTGTAGCTATAATAGAAAAGTTTTGTCATATGAAAGTGAGTCATAATGACCAGAGCTGTGTAGTAACTGATTATACATGTAATCTAGATTACGTAGTCATATTCATATAGATTAAAATACATTTTAAAATACTCAAAACACTCTTTTTATGGATTACATTATCACATATTATTCACACAATATCAACAAATTATTCATCATTTTTAGATTCTCCCTAATTCATCCGTTTTATCTTTTTAAATGTTCCTTTCTAAATTATCCCACCGCTTATATACACTCAGAAAGTGAAGCTAATAAATATATTAGAAACTAATGTATTTACTTGAAGTACCCCTGAGATTTTAAAAATATATTTTTTTAATTATAAAGTATCACATTTGCATTAAAGGTCACATGACATGAAGGTAAACAAATAATTTTGTATTTCTTTTAAGTGCGTGTTTTATTTTGATTAATTGTGAAATGATTTATTTTAATCGAACATTTTAATTTTTTTATTTTTAATTAAACTCTCGAATCCTCTGCAGCTACTTTACGAAACCCCAGTTTGGGAAACTTTGACGTAATGTAAGGTTTAATGTAATCCGTTTATTTGATAAAAAATACAGTAAAACAGTAATGTCGTGAAATATTATGATTTATAAATCAGCATATTAGAATGATTTCTGAAGATCATGTGACACTGAAGACTGGAGTAATGATGCTGAAAATACAGCTGCACATCACAGAAATAAATTACAGTTTAACAGAGATTCACACAGAAAACAGCTATTTTAAATTTTAATAATATTTCACAATTTTATTTAATGCACTTCATGTTCTTAATAACAAAGAATGGAATAGATTGGTACAATATTATCCTATAATATTGAGTTAGGTCACCGGTAATCTAAAAGTAGTCTGATTATATTACGTATAGGGCTGCAAAACAATTAATCAATTCAAAATAAAAGATTATGTTCACATACTATATGTGTGTGTACTGTGTATATTAATTATATATATATATATATATATATATAAATACACACACATACATGTATATATTAATGAAAAATATAAGTATATATAATATAATGTATGTAAATATATATTCGTTTATATTTATATATAAATGATATACAAGTGTTTACATACAAATGCATAATTTTTTAAAATATACAGTACAGGTCAAAAGTTTGGAAACATTACTATTTTTAATGTCTTTGAAAGAAGTTTCTTCTGCTCATCAAGCCTGCATTTATTTGATCAAAAATACAGAAAAAACAGTAATATTGTGATATATAATTACAATTTAAAATAATTGTTTTTAAATTTATTATACTTTAAATTATCATTTATTTCTGTGATGCAAAGCTGAATTTTTAGGATCATTATCACATGATCCTTTAGAAATCATTCTAATATGATGATTCATTATCAAAGTTGGAAACAGTTCTGCTGCTTAATATTTTTTCAGAACATGTGATACTTTTTTAGGATACTTTGATGAATAAAAAGTAAAAAAAAAAAAAAGAAGCTATGTTTTTAAAATATAAATATTTTGTAATAACAATATACACTACTGGTCAGTAATTTGGGGTCAGTAATTTTTTTTCTTTCTTTTTTTTAAATAAAATCAATACTTTTATTCAGCAAGGATGTGTTAAATTGATAAAAAGTGATAGTAAAGAAAATATATTATTAGAATATATATTATTAGAATTTTTTTTTTATTTTGAATAAATGCAGTTCTTTTTAACCTTTTATTCATCAAATATATTAGACAGCAGAACTGTTTCCAACACTCATAATAAATCAGAATATTAGAATGATTTCTAAATGATCATGTGATAGACTGGATGTTACATGTGACACTGAAGGCTGGAGTAATGATGCTGAAAATTCAGCTTTGCATCACAGGAATAAATTATTTTTTTTAAGTATATTCAAATAGAAAACAATTATTTTAAGTTGTAATAATATTTCACAATATTACCGTTTTTTCTGTATTTTTGATCAAATAAATGCAGGCTTGATGAGCAGAAGAGACTTCTTTCAAAAACATTAAAAATAGTAATGTTTCCAAACTTTTGACCTGTACTGTATATACTTATATGTGTGTGTATTTATATATACATAGTAAATATACACACATAGTATGTAAACATAAACTTTTATTTTGAATCGATTAATCACGATTATTCGTTTCGCAGCCCTAATTACGTAACATGTGTAATGTAATGGATTACGTTACTAACCACAGTTCTTGTCATGTAATCTGGAGCCAGTAACAGATAACACTCTGTAAGGACTCTCCCAGCTCTGATTATGACGCTCAGCATGTGTTGTGTTCATCAGTTGTGTCTCGTTGATCGGACTGAAGGACTGAAGCATCATCATGCCTGTGAACGCCGCTGTGATTAGAGGAGTTCAGAAGCTGGTGCTTTACGAGACCAGAGCCGTAAGTCACCTTTCAGTCAATATTCACGAAGGATAAATGCATTGCTTTGGGTATGGTTTTGAATTTAAAGCTCTGGTGTTTTAGATGCATGTGGTGTTTATCAGATCAGCGGCTGTGCATGAATATATACATAAGGGATCAGTAAGACTTAAAGAAGTCTCTTCTGCTCATCAAGGCTGCATTTATTTGATCAAAAATACTGAAAATGTTATTACAATATAAAATAATGGTTTCTATTTTAATATCCTTTAAAATATAATTTATTTCTGTGATGCAAAGCTGAATTTCCATCATCATTACTTCAGTATAAAGTGTCACGTGATCCTTCAGAAATCATTCTAATATGCTGATTTATTATTAGAATTATCAATAGAACTGCAATGCTTTTTTCAGGATTCTTTGATGGATAAAAAGTTAAAAAGAACAGCATTTATTCGAAATATAAATCTTTTCTAACAATATAAATCCTTGCTATCACTTCTGATCAATTTAACACATCCTCGCTGAATAAAAGTTTTAATTTCTTTCAAGAAAAGAAAGAATAAAAATGTACCGACCCCAAACTTTTGAACTGTAGTGTATATTGTTAAAAAAGATTTCTATTTTAAATAAATGCTCTTCTTTTTAACTTTTTATTCATCAAAGAATCCTGAAAAAAAGTATCACAGGTTCCAAAAATATATGATAATAAATCAGTATATTAGAATGATTTCTGAAGATCATGTGACACTGAAGACTGGAGTAATGATGCTGAAAATACAGCTGCACATCACAGAAATAAATTACACTTTAAAGTTTATTAAAATAGGAAAATGTTGTTTTACATCATAATAATATTTCACAATATTACATTTTTTTTCTGTATTTTTGATCAAATAAATGCAGCCTTGATGAGCAGAAGAGACTCCTGTAAAAACATTAAAAATCATTCTGATCCCAAACTTTTGAGCGGTAGCGTACATCAGTTCAGGAGATTTCTGACTGTATGAATGTGCATCACATGAAGCTGTCACACAGATGTGGATGTCTCTGTGTGCTGCTAGATGGCAGTGTTTATCTGTCATTAAACTGAGACCTGCTCTCTGATTCACTGTCTGAGCTGCAGCCATCACATATTCAGTCTCTTGTATAGTCTGGTGCACTAAATAAAAATTAAGAACTTATATTTTTGCACAAAGAAAATAAAGTCTGTTTTAGGACCATATGTGTTTATTTTGACATTAATTTCATGGCGATTAAATCAAATTTTACCAATAAGTTCTCATAATTGTAGTATACAGCATGCGATTTAAATATAATTTAAACGAGAATCATAAAATCTGGACACATTATTGTAAAAATCTTTTGTAAGTAGTCGAAGTGTGCTTAATTGTCGAAATCAAGTATTTCTAATCATAATATAAGATCAAATATATGTAGTTGATAACGAGCAACTACAAATAAGCTGATTTATTTACATTTTTTTTATTTGAATGTAATACTAGTCACAAGTTTGGAATACTAAGGCTGTGTTTATTTGATCAAAAATACAGTAAAACAGTAATATCATGAAAAATTATGATTTAAAAGAACATCAGTATATTAGAATGATTTCTGAAGATCATGTGACACTGAAGACTGGAGTAATGATTATGAAAATTCAGCTTCGATCACAGAAATAAATTACAGTTTAACAGAGATTCACATAGAAAACAGTTATTTTAAATTGTAATAATATTTCACATTTTTTATAATATTTTTGATCAAATAAATGCAGCCTTGCTGAGCGGAAGAGACTTCTTTCAGACACATTAAAACAAAGTTTTGTCAGTTTTTATTTATTTATAATTATTTTGTCTTATTTATAATTAGTACAATTTTAATTTATTTTATTATTTTACAAATTGTATTTTTTTTCCAGTTTATTTAATAGTCATATAATGTAAATATGGCTTAGTTTCCTCCTTCAGTGTGCACCTATGGGTTTTTTCCACCAGTTTTGTGCTCCAGCAGGTGAAAATGATCTTGTCACTTAATAAAGTAGCAGCACACTGTCCTCAGCAACATGCCTGATATTCTGCTCAATATTGTGTGATAAAACATTGATTCAAGTGCAGTGCACATCATTTAATGTGTGCAGACAGACAGACAGCGCAGTCCAGTGTGAGGCCGTTGTGTCCCTTTAATTTCATGCTGTATTTTACGCTCTTTTAAAGCACAGAACAGGACAGATCGGACCATTTATGAGTGCAGCTGTCAGTCATGACAGAATACAGACTATAATAACAGAGAACAGGACCGGCTGTCTTTATCCTCAGTGTGTAGACTTCACCGGGAGTCTTTAATGTGTCTTACCTGGAAATCTGTCCAAATAAAGAGCAAAATGCCTCAAACCCTGCTGTTTTTCTTCAGAATCACTCAACAGCTCTTCATCTCTCTGGATGTTTGATATTCTGGTTCATATTTCACTCCAAAATCAAAATACGGAAGTAAAGTTTTATTCCTGCATAAAGAGTCTATTTTAAATACATTTTCATGACAATTAAAACACTTTTTACTCATAAATTCGCATTACTGTAATGTGCAGTATTAGATTTGAATATTATATGCTAATTTGATAAAGACATCGCAATAACGAGAATTTATTAAAATGACTTCTGGTGTGCTTAATTGTTGATTTTTAATGGCTTAATTCATTTCCCTTATTCATATATATATATATATATATATATATATATATATATATATATATATATATATATATATATATATATATATACATACATATACATATACATATATATACATATACATATATATATATATATATATATATATATATATATATATATATATATATAATTTTTTCTTTCAATATGTGACATACATCTTTTCCTGAGTTTCACCTATTCAGCCATTTAAACATATTTGTTTGTTGCTTTTGAGAAATGGTTAATTGATTGTAATTGATTATTTGTTTTGGTGTCCTCAGAGGTATTTTCTGGTGGGCAGTAATAACGCTCAAACGAAACACCGCGTGCTGAAGATCGACCGCACTGAACCACGAGATCTGGTCATTATTGATGATAAGGTGAGCTGCTCACAATCTTCACTAAGAAGGCAACATGAAATGATGTTTCAAGCCATTTTACTCTGTGGAACTAACATTTTAAACTTTTTTTTTTAAATTGTATGTAGATTTATCTTTATTTTAGTTTTAGTCAAAAAAAAATTTTTTTTTATTATTGTTAGTGTCATTCAATGTTTCTTTGTAGCTTTAATTTGTTTTTTAATTTTAGTAATTTTTGCTTTGTCTTTTATTAGTTTTACTTTGTTAGTGTTTAGCTTTAATTTATATTTGTTTTAGTAATTTTGTTATGTTGTTTTTGTCATGTTATTTTGTGTTTGCTATATTTCTAAGTAGATTTAATTTATTTGTATTTTAGTTTAGTTAGTTGTTAATTTGTTATAAACTCTAAAGTGCATAATATTGTGCACTTTTGTCATTTTTTTATTAGTTTTTTTTATGTTTTATTTTAGTTTTAGGAATTTTTTTTATGTGCTTTTTAGGTTTAGTTTCTATATCTTAAATTTATATTTATTTTGGTGTTAGTAATTATGTACTTTTGCCATTTATATTAGTTTTTCTTGTTTTAATTTTTCAATTTAGCTTTAATTTATTTTCCTTTCAGTTTTAGTACTTATGTGATTTTTTTTTATATTTTTTCTTTTTTAATATATATTTATTTTCTATTTTTAGGTTATTTTATTTCAGTTAGTTGCCAAGGAAATATTTTATTTTATTTTATTTTATTTTATTTTATTTTATTTTATTTTATTTTATTTTATTATTTTATTTTATTTTATTTTATTTTATTTTATTTTATTTTATTTTATTTTATTTTATTTTATTTTATTTTTTTAATCCATGGACAATAAAATGTAATTTGATGAATTTCATCCCTGAACTGATCCATTGAAATTCTTTGTTTGTGAAGGTTTGCTGCGTGTAAATGTGTGTGTGTTTAACTGTGATGGTGTGTGTTTCTGGCAGCATGTTTACAGTCAGCAGGAGGTACGGGAGCTTCTGGGCCGTCTGGATCTCGGCAATCGCACTAAGATCGGACAGAAGGGATCCTCCGGTCTTTCTAGAGCCGTTTCTGCCTACGGCATTGTGGGTAAGAGCCTTTTCCCTTAATTGCTCAAAGTTTCATTTCCTTTGTTTATTCGTCTACTTCTGTGCCTCCGTCTTGTCAATTAGCTGTGCACTAATGCAATTAGGCGGCGTTGTAGCGCTGCGGTTTTTAGCGCAGACACGTGTGTCGTCTGAAGGTCAAACATACGCGGATGCCCACTCTGTTTACCCGAGACGCTTCGCCCACGGGCTGCCGTCGCCATGGAAACCGCACACGTGCACGAGAGCGCCGCCCACACGCGTGTCCTTGAGACGCTGGAGATATACGCCACACTTTTTCAGCAGGAAGACCTCAACAATAACAAAAAATAACGACGTCCTTTTCACCGAGGGGTCAGTTGAGTTCGGCTGCTTGTTTTAGATCAGGAGCCTCAGTAGTGAGCGACTCGTTTGAGTACACTAGCACACAAAACAGACAGGGGCGTTAGTAAAGAGAGAAAACAGAAACTCTTTTTACACAGTCTGTGCATCTGCACTGTTTTTACTGATCAGTGGTACTTTAGTATTATTTATATAATGTTATGGTTTTTTTTAATATATTGAATATCCTTGTTTTTATATTTCGTTTTAATTTTCGTTTAAGTTTTAATATTTTTTTATGTGCTTTTGTCATTTTTGTTTTTGTTGTTTAGCCTTGATTATTCAGTTTTTGTTTTAGTAATTTTTTGCACTTTTGTCGTATTTAATACGTTTTTTTTTTTTATATTTGTGATAAATGTAATAAATTGCATTTAATAAATTACATTTATTTTAGTTTTGTCATGTTACTTGCTTTTGTCATTTTTACTAGATTTAGTATTTGGTTTTTAAATATCTTTTTAGCTTTAATTTCTATATATTTCAGTTATTTCTAGTTATTTTGTCATTTTTATTTGTTTTTATTTTCTAAAATAGTTTTAGTAATTTTTTTGTCATTTTTATTCGTGTTTTTTATTTTTAATTAGCTTTATTTAAGTTTTGTCATGTTATTTGCTTTTGATATTTTTATTAGATAATCTACAGATCTATATTTGGCTTTACTATATATATATATATATATAATATTTTTTATTTTAGTATTTTTGTTATATGCTTTTGTCATTTTAAGTTTTTTTAAATATATCTTTTTAGCTTTAATTTCTTTTATTTCAGGTTTAGTTTGAGTAATTTGTTATTTTTATTCATTTTATTTTTTTTAAATAGTTTTAGTAATTTTGTATTTTTGTCATTTTTAGTATTTTTTTAATATTTCTATTTAGCATTATTTTAGCTTTGTCATGTTATGCGCTTTTGTCGTTTTTTTTAGTTTTGTTTTTAAATATATCTATGTGGCTTTAATTTCTATTTATTTCCGTTTAAGTTTTATTAATTTGTTGTACCTTTGTCATTTTTATTAGTTAAATAGTTTTAGTTTCAGATAGTTTATTTTATGTCTTTTTGTGTTTTTTAGTAGTTTTTTTAATATATCTAGCTTTAATTTATATTTATTCAGTTTTAGTAGTTTATTGTACTTTTATAATTTTTGTTCGTTTTTTTAAGTATTTAAATTTTGCTTTAATTTCTATTTATTTCTTTTTTTAGTATTTTCAGTATTTTAGTTTGAGTAAAAATATGGTTTTGTAATTTTGCTTTTGTTTTTGTTTTAATATTTATATTTAGCTTTAATTGCCATTTATTTTGATTTTAGTTTTATTAATTTTATGCTTTTGTCAGCTTTAGTTTTTTTTTTTTTAAATCTTTATTTAACCTTAATTTTTTTTTTTCAGTTTTAGTAATTCAATTTAGTATGTTTTCAAAGCAACTTTAAGTCTTTCATCTAATATTTATGTTTTGCATTCGTTCGTGCATTTGCCAGATGCTTTTATCCAGAGTGACTCTAAATGCATTCAAGCTATACATTTGATCACTTCCATCACTTCCTGAGAAGCAAACCCATGACTTCGGCATCGCAAGTGCAACACATTACTGTTTATGTAATGTTTATTTAGTTTCAGCTGTATTTAAATTAACGAAATCGATTTGAAGAGTTTTAGTTAACAATAACAGCACTCTATCTGACCTACTTCTGCTGACGCACATCTGGTCAAACCTCACTTTGAGTTGTGTTAGTCATCGAAATTGTGTCTTATACAACCTCTATATGCCTCAAATCACCTTCAGCTGAGGGAGCGGGTGTTGTGGAAGTAATAAGAAGTGC
The DNA here is from genome assembly GCA_024542945.1 of allo-octoploid hybrid of Carassius auratus x Cyprinus carpio. NCBI lineage: Eukaryota > Metazoa > Chordata > Actinopteri > Cypriniformes > allo-octoploid hybrid of Carassius auratus x Cyprinus carpio. Next base: position 19,903 of record JANHFF010002380.1, read on the forward strand.
AAATTTAGTGCACAAACAAGTAGATCAGAACATTGATGTGTGTGTGGCACGCGTTTACGACACACCTGATAGATTCATGACAAACACGGCATGTTATT
>JANHFF010002380.1:25000-42500 GCA_024542945.1 allo-octoploid hybrid of Carassius auratus x Cyprinus carpio
GTGCTGTTTTCTAACAAGCTGAGCGTGTTTTTTCACAGATATGTGAGAATATTCCAGAACGTGGATCTGTCCAGTAACTTCTACTTCAGGTGAGTGTTGAACTGAAGCATGTGTTCGTGCATCTATTTGTCTCAAAGACAGAAAGCGTCTCGTACTCATAATGCTGTGACCTCCAAACACTTCCCAGATCATTGTGATGGTAATATGATTTCTTGAGCTCATGTGGCCTTATTTGTCCTTTTCCCCCTTACTTCTTTCCACCGATCTGTCCTTAACGTTTTCTTCATAAAACAGTCGCTTGGTTTTATAAAAGAAGCAGCTGAAGTCATTTGTCAACCGGTCAAATAGTGATACAAATAATCAGACGGCAGTCCTAAAACCTGTCCTTACACTTATAAATGTCAGAATGTTGCATTAGATCACAGAATATATCAAAGAAATAATAATCAGAAATTCTCAAGAAAGATCACAAACACATTTTACAGGCAAACATTTGACAGAGTAGCAAATGTACCTTCTTTTTTATTTGGTTTCATCATCTAAAAAAAAAAAAGTGCATTTGTGAGATCTTTAAATTCATCATTTAATGAGACCTTCATTAATCCATCTCTGAAGAGTAATAAATAAAAAAGTAAATAAATAAAAACATATGTGTGTATCATTGATATTCCTATTATAGATTTAATTTCTATTTATTTATTGTATTTTTTTCCAGTTTTAACTTTAATTTTAGTTTGTTGTTTTTGCCTTTTTAAAAATATTATTATTATTTTTTTAAATGTCTACATTGTTTTTTTTTATTAGTTATAGTTTATATATATATATAGTGTATTATTTTTACATGTTCAAAATAAAGTTATTCATTCATTCATTCGTTAGTTAGTTATTTTAATCCTAAACTAAATAAAAGTTAAACTAATAGAAAATGAGAAATGCTGCCTTGGTAAATAGCTGAAATAAAATAAGTTTAATGTTAAAGTTTATATTTTATTTTAGTCGACATTTTTGTTTCAAGTAACACATTTTTATTTATTTATTTTTTATTAATTTATTTTTTATGGTTTTAGTTTACTACATATATATGTAAATGTAGAATAAATATATATATATATATATTTATACAGAACAAATGAATACAATGTTGACAAAAAAAAATGAAAAAATAAATAAATTGCTATAAAATTGATTGAATTTTTAATCTACTTTTGAATAAATTGGTAGATCTGGGAAAAATATCATTCATCATTCACAAAAAAATATTCACTCTTATTTAACTTTATTGATCTGAGCATACCATCATCATCATCATCATCATTATTAATATATATATATTTTTTTAACCGTGAGTTTTCATGTGGTTCTTTATTAATGAGGTCATTACATATACATCACTGATTAAATCACCTCATTAATCTCATTTCCGTCGTGTTGGCTGTACTTTAATCTTCTGTTGCCAAAACCTTCACATTAATACGGTTTGACCTACAAAATAGCAAAGCCAGCAAAAGTTCATTAGTTTGTTAGTTTTGTGATTTTTAGCAGGAAAGTCTAAACGTGTTTGCTTCAGAAGTTTAGTTGTTTTGTGTCTTGCTGGTGAACAAAGGAAAACAAGAAAAGAGCGCTGTTAAATTTAACACACATCACGTTTATTTTGTATCTGGACGGTGTCTGTAAATGAGATGACGATCGAGTTCATACAGTGCACTTCATCTCTAAGCAACATGCTGTCACCTAGCAACAGTGAAAGCTGCTTCCTGCTGCTCAGAACATATGATCAATCTGAGCGTGAGTGACCCTTTGACCCTGTGACCCTGTGACCCTGTGACCTTTAGTTACAGCTACGACCTGAGCCACTCGCTGCAGTATAACATGACGCTGCTCCAGATGCCGTGTGACGCCGGAGAGAGCGAGGAGCTCAACACCAGCGGCAGACAGGACAGCTTTGACATCTTCGAGGAGGAAGGACTCCCCTCTCAAGGTATGCTTTCTTAGCACTTTTTATTTTATTTTATTTTATTTTATTTTATTTCTTATTATTAAATTAAATTAAATGTATTATTATTTTATTTTATTTTTAAATTAATTAAATGTATTATTATTTTTATATTTATATTTGATATATTTTCAGAATCACAATTAGCTTTATTCAACAAGTGTGTGCAAACAGACAAGGAATTCGTTTTTTTTTTTTTTTTTTTTAGGAGTTCTTGGTTCATGCATACATAAATGACATGAGAACAGAACGAACAATTAAATAAGACTAAAGAAAATAATAATAGTAATAATGTGGTAAAAATTTATATTTTTTGCACTCTTGGTTTTTATTTATTTTATATTATTTTTTTTATTATTTTTTTAATTTTTTTTTTATTTCTATATTTTATGTGTTTCATAGCATTTTGGGTTTAATTTTAATTTTTATCATTTTCTTTATTTTATTTATATTTGACATGTATAGTATAGCACTGTATTGTAAATGTATTTTGTTTTATTTTCTTATTTTTTTTATTTCAAAATTTGCTAAAACAATTTTTTTAACTGTTTTCTTTTATTTTCTATTTTTTTATATTCTATTTGATTTTATATATTTATATAGCAGTCTTGGTTTTTATTTATTATTGTATGTTATTTAGTTTTTAAATATATTTTATTATTATATTTATATTTTATATCGCCCTTGGGATTTATTTTCTGTTTTCTGTTGTTATGTATTTATATTTTAAATATTTCATTTAGAATACATTTTTTTAAATTATTTTATATATTCATATTTTATAGTACACTTTTAATTGTTAATTTTATATAATTTTATATTATTATGTTATTATTATTATTATTATTATTATTATTATTTATTAAAAAAATTTTCATTTATTTTATTTAATCTGGGATTTTTGTACCTATTTTGTTTCTTTCTTTTTTTTTAAAGAACTGACTTGATTCCAGTCATTTTATTTTGTGTGTGAATTATTAATTGGGGTGTTTGTGTTTCAGTCGTCCATGGTTTGATTAATGAACCCTACGCTAAATATGTGTGGAACGTCCGTCTGCTGGAGAAGGTCAAGGACATCGTCCATCCTGATTGGCTGCTCTACATCATTCACGGATTCTGCGGCCAATCCAGTATCCTCTTATGTTCCATAGATAATATTCAGTTGTTGTGACCGTCTGTCTGTGGTTTTCATGATCCTGCTTCATATAGATGAACGTCTCTGACCCCAAAGTCAGACACAACAAAGTCTGCGGCCGTTACACACTCTGTGTGTGTGTGTGTGTGTGTGTGTGTGTGTGTATGAGATACAACAATAGAAACAGCATCCATAAACTGAATATAACAGCAATATTCACGCACAGTGTAGTCAGCATTGTTGATTTATCCTGGGAGTGATCTAGTTTTACAATTGCTTTCATTATATGCTGCAAAAATACAGCTAAAACCTATTTTTTTTTTCATAATATTTTCATTTTCCCTTCTTCAAAATGGAATTAAAATTTTTTTTAGACCCTTCTGCAAAATAGTTTTATTTTATAAAATAAAATAAAATCATTTTAAATTTATTAAACTTTTCTCTTTTTTTTTTCTTTTTCATGTACTCTTCTGTAAAATACAATTTTAAGAAAAATTACTTATTTTATTGTTTTTGTTTTAATTTGTACCCTACTGAAAAATACAGATAAACCCAACAACTGTATTATTTTTCATTAGTTTAATTGTCATTTTTAATTTAATTTTGTTTTTTTTTTAAATTACCCTTTTTGCAAAATACAAAAAAAAAAATCGATTTTATTTTTCATTATTATTATTTTTTTGTTTTGTACCCTTAGCTAAATACATTAATCACTATTTTAAATAAATAAAATAAATAGATTATTTGTTTTTACAATTATTAATGCATTTTAAAAACCTGTTATTTAATTTTATTTTATCCTGCAAAATGCAGCTAAAACCCTCTTCTGATAGTATCACGTGGCTTCTAGCAGGTCCAAGTTGTGTTCGAGGGTTTATCAGCTCAGTTACCTGCTAGTGAACCTGGTTTTGACCCGCTAGATCACCTTGAACCAGCTACAAACCAGCTACCGTGTTCTAGGAGAAAGCAGCTTGATATGAGCTGTTTTTCCCAGCAGACAGTTCAGGAGGGTCAAAACTGAACAAAAAAGGTACAAAATGAGCGAAAGAAACGCACACAGAGAGAGAAAATCATCCGGAGAGAGTCTGATGCTGTTGATTGCTTGTGGTTTCTCCCTGTGAGGAGCCTGAAGGAGACGTGAACGAGTTCACAGCATTAAAACAGACCGGTGGAGAGTTCTGAAGGATTTAATAGCCTGATGCATTCATACGAGCAAAATATGAACTGAGAAGCACACAAAACACTTTGGGGCCAGTGAGATTTTTTTTATTTTTTAAAGAACTTTGAAGTAAGTTCTTTATTTAGTATAGAAAGTATGCAAACACAGACATCAGAGTCTTTAAAAACATACAAAATGCAGAGAAATGTGTATGTTTAATGTTGTATGTTTAATTAAAGAAACCTACTTTTTCTTTAATTTTATTAGCTTAATAATTTTTTTTTATTATTACTTAATATATATATATATATATATATATATATATATATATATATATATATATATATATATATATAGTACAGACCAAACGTTTGGAGACATTACTATTTTTAATGTTTTTGAAAGAAGTCTCTTCTGCTCATCAAGCCTGCATTTATTTGATCAAAAATACAGAAAAAAATGTAATATTGTGATATATTATTACAATTTAAAATAATAGTTTTTAAATTTATTATACTTTAAATTATCATTTATTTCTGTGATGCAAAGCTGAATTTTTAGAAATCATTCTAATATGATGATTCATTATCAAAGTTGGAAACAGTTCTGCTGCTTAATATTTTTTCAGAACATGTGATACTTTTTTAGGATACTTTGATGAATAAAAAGTAAAAAAAAAAAAAAAAAAAAAGAAGCTATGTTTTTAAAATATAAATATTTTGTAATAACAATATACACTACTGGTCAGTAATTTGGGGTCAGTAATTTTTTTTTCTTTTTTTTTTAAATAAAATCAATACTTTTATTCAGCAAGGATGTGTTAAATTGATAAAAAGTGATAGTAAAGAAAATATATTATTAGAATATTTATTATTAGATTTTTTTTTTTTTGAATAAATGCAGTTCTTTTTAACCTTTTATTCATCAAATATATTAGACAGCAGAACTGTTTCCAACACTCATAATAAATCAGAATATTAGAATGATTTCTAAATGATCATGTGATAGACTGGATGTTACATGTGACACTGAAGGCTGGAGTAATGATGCTGAAAATTCAGCTTTGCATCACAGGAATAAATTATTTTTTTTAAGTATATTCAAATAGAAAACTATTATTTTAAGTTGTAATAATATTTCACAATATTACTGTTTTTTCTGTATTTTTGATCAAATAAATGCAGGCTTGATGAGCAGAAGAGACTTCTTTCAAAAACATTAAAAATAGTAATGTTTCCAAACTTTTGGTCTGTACTGTATATTATTTTTAAGTTAAAACTTATTTTTTATTTTATTTCGCTTGTTTTTGTTTTGTTTTTGTATGCTAAAGTAGAGAAGAAAAACTGCTTTTTATTTAATTTCTAATTAATTTTATTTAATTTTTTTTTGTGTACCCTTCTGCAAAAAACAGTTAAAACCTACTTATTTTATTTTTCATTGTTTTTTTTCCCCGTTGTTTTTTTTTTTTTATAAAAAAAATTGTATATTTCATATCTCTCATGAACTGCTCATTTGTAATTTTTTTCTTTAGTATGAGCTCATCTTCAGATCTGCAGCGTGTTGATATCAGATGTTTTGTGGTGTTGTTCTTTAACGCTGGTGCTCAGAGTTACTGATCTACGGTCGGCCGGTGCACGTCACGCTCATCGCCCGCCGCTCCAGCCGCTTCGCCGGGACGCGGTTCCTCAAGCGAGGAGCGAACTGTGAGGTATGTGACCACGTGCTCTTTTGTGTGCTGTTTGTCACACGCGAGCGAAACCTGTCCAACACGAGCTGTTTCTCTTCTGTATTTATCTCTGTGTGTTCAGGTGTGATTATGTAACGTTCGTTTGCTCTAAAGCTGTCAGCCATTAAAGCCTCACTAAGCTCTCTGTGGTGCTTTATGATGGTGAAAATGCTTCAAAACTGCAGACCCACGCATTTCAGCTGCTGATCATTTAACAATTAAACTACAGTCAAGACAGTTATGTCAAATCACTGGGCTCACTGTCCAAAAGCTCAAATATAGTTTGAAGTCATTTGAATATAAATTACAATTTTTTTTTATTATTTTTATGATGTGATATTAGACCCTACAAAATATAGTTAAAATCTATTGTATTTTAATTTTAAATTAATTTAATTTAATTTTATGACCTTCTCTTGTTTTATTTAATTACATTATTTTATTAAGTTTTGGGAACCGATTTTTTTTTTTTTAAGAAATTTAAAGTAAGTTCTTAATTTAGTACAGAAAGTATGCAAACAGCCATCAGAGTCTTTAAAAACATACTAAATGTTTTTTTTTCATTATTCTTATTGGTTTATAGATAGATAGATAGATAGATAGATAGATAGATAGATTTTTTTTTTATTTATTTATCTTTGATTTTCAGCACTGAAAGCATACCCCATGTCTGAATATGTGTACTTCTCTTTATTTATTTTATTTTATTTTAAAGTTTTGGGGACAAATTTATTTATTTATTTATTTTTTAGAAATGTAAAGTTCTTCATTTAGTACAGAAAGTATGCAAACACAGCCATCAGAGTCTTTAAAAACATACAAAATGTTGAGAATCAAAACATACTTTTTAAATTCAATTTTAATAATTTATTTTATTTTTTTAATTATTTTTTATTGTTTTATTTTATATACATTTTTTTTTATCTTTGATTTTCAGCACTGAAATCATACCCCATGTCTGAATATGTACTCCTCTTTATTTTATTTTATTTTATTTTATTTTTTATTTTTTTCTATTTTTTTCTATTTATTTTATTTTATTTTATTAATTTATTTATTTTTGTAATTTAATTTTTATTTTGTACCCTTCTGCAAAATAGTTAAAACCTACTTTAATTAAATTTTATTTTATTTTCAGAGCTAAAAACATCCCCCATGTCTCTGTACTTCTTGACCATATAGTATGCAAAAGCTAGTATGTCATATCACTTGTGCTGGTGTTTTTAGGGTGATGTGGCGAACGAGGTGGAGACGGAGCAGATCATCCACGATGCCTCAGTCATGTCGTTGACGGCGGGCAGCTTCTCCTCCTGTGTTCAGGTCCGAGGCTCGGTTCCTCTGTACTGGTCCCAGGACATCTCCACCATGATGCCCAAACCACCCATACGCCGTAAGAGCCACTTCCTGTCCATTACCTCACCACTACTTCCTGTTTATCAGCTCAAAACGGTGCCTTCACCCTCCTTCAGGACAGGGAGGGACATTTTCTAGTTTGTTTGGTCAGTTTTTAGGAGCTCGAAGCTACAGACATGAATGAGTTTATAGGTTCTTTAAATGTGCAATGTTAGATTTGAACATTCAGAAAGTGTGTCCTGTATAAAAACATCCAGTCAGACCCTGAAATGCCAGATTTTGCATACGGATGTGTCCATGATCCTGGTTTATATAGATGAACTGTCGCTGACCCCAAAGTCAGACAAAACAAAGTCTGCGCCCGCTTCACACTGATGCACATTCATGTGTGTGTGTGTGTGTGTGTGTGTGTGTGTGTGTGTGTTAGTCGATTTATCATGGGTGTGATCTAATTTTACAGTTGCTTTTCACACGCAATGCTGCAAAATACTGCTAAAACCTGTTTTTATTTGATTAACTTTAATACATTTAATCACATTTTATTTTATTACTTGTATTTTCTTTTTGTATTTAGTACTCTTCTGAAAAATACAGTTAAAACCTTGTTTATATATATATATATATATATATATATATATATATATATATATATATATATATATATATATATATTATTTTTATTTTTATTTTTTAATTTCTTCTGCAAATTTTAGTTATAATTATTTTATTATTTTTTTTGGGAGTGATATAGGTTCATAGTTGTTTTCCACATACCATGGTGCAAAATAATGCTTTATTTTTAATTAATTTAATTTGATTAATTTATTTAAATTTTAATTTTTTTCTTTGCGCCTTTTGCAAAATACAGTTAACCTTATAGTTAAAGCAAAATATTTAAAATCTGTACTTATTTCATTTATTTATTGTTCTTTATTTTGTATATATATATTTTTTTTTATTTAGCAGAAAGTTCAGGAGGCGTTATGGCCCAATTCAATGTTATGAAGAAGATTTTTCTTTGAGAGTTTTCTTAAATCCACTTGGTTATACAGAAGAAAAGATCTGTTGCTGCTTTTAATTTCTTATCTACATGAGCATCATTTGTTACTTCTGGTTTTCATAAGTGTGTTAGCAGGTTCTTCTCTGTTTGGTGACATCACTAGGGCCGTCTGAGGATCTCTCTTCTTCTCTTGCGTTATCTCTTTCTGTGTGTCCTCATCTTGTTGCTGCTGAACCCATATCACCGCTTCTCATCCTGAGCAAGATGACATTTCATATGTACAGCGTCTCACGCTGATCCTGCTGCGCGCTCGCTGCTTATCTTAGATTACTTACCGCTAGTGTCCTCAACCGTGCGTGTGTGTGTTTGCTCGGGTTCAATATAGTCTTTTTGCTTCAAACAGAAGACTCCTGTCCAACACTAATTCTGCCGGGCTTGTGATGCATCAGTACTTTGAAAGCATCGCACAGCTGCAGAGTGTTATTGGCAGGACATCAACACATCGAAGTATCTCATAATGATGACTTAGTATCTCAATTTTTACTACTTAATATCATGACATCTTGTCATAATAATGACTTAGTATTTCAGTTCTGACTTAATATTATAATTGACTTTTTATGTCCTAATAATGACCTTTATCTCATAATGATGACTAGGTATCTCATAATTTCAACTTATAATTATGACTTTTCCTGTCATAATTACTTTTTTCTTATAATGATGATTTAGTATATCATATTTTTACCTTAAAATCATAATTATGACTTTTTATGCCATAATAATGACTTTGCCTCTGAAAGAAGGCTTGGTATCTCATAATTTCGACTTAAAATCATAATTATGACTTTTGTCTCAGAATGATAATTTTGGTATCTCATAATGATGACTTAGTATCTGAATTCTGACTTAATATTATAATTGACTTTTTATGTCATAATAGTGACTTATCTCATAATGATGACTAGCCATCTCATATTTTGGCTTAATATTATAATTGACTTTGTCATAATAGTGACTTATCTCATAATGATGATTAGGCATCTCATAATTTTGACTTAATTTTATAATTGACTTTATGACATAATAGTGACTTATCTCATAATGATGACTAGGCATCTCATAATTTTGACTTAATATTATAATTGACTTTGTCATAAGTGACTTATCTCATAATGAAGACTTAGTATCTCATAAATTTGATTTAATATTATAATTATGACTTTTAATGTTTCCATCTTTGTGACTTAGTACTTCATACATTTTCTCTCATCATTGTGACTTTATATCTGTAAGTAATTAAGCTCAATAACAAAGAAAATCCCAAAAACAAAGACTTTTTTCTCAGTTTTTGGCAAATAAAACTGATCCAATAGCTCAAGTCTGAACAAAAACCGCATGTTGATCTCATTTTTTAAGGAACCAGTTTCAGAAGAACCAGTTTTCTACTGTTCATTTTATCAAAAATGACACTCGGAGACGACCCAAAGCTCTTAGTTATGATAAATTAGATGTTATTTTCTTCATTTCCAGACTCATCATCCTCTGCACTTACTCATCTTTCTAATGCATTATGCAATTTGCCTGATGCAATGTCCTTCTGTCAGAAGAAGATGAGGGTTTATGAAGTATGTTTTCTGTAATTAGGTCAGTTCAATGTAGGTTTAAAACAGCACTCGCACAAAGGGCTTCCAGGATAACAGATATTGATTTTCTGCTAAACAAAAACTAGAGAGAAGTTGTTACGCAAGGCTCGAGTCTCGGCCATCTTTCATTTTCATTGATTGTTTGGGGTGCTGCAAGAAGATGAGACACAGTTTTTCTCTTTCATCGCTAGCATGCAACACGCTGCTGTCCCCATCAGCTTTGTCTGACTTGCTGAAGGACTTTTCAGTACTCAAGTGTTTGATTACGCCGACTTTGAATGCGCTTTGTGTGGTGTTAATGAACCCATGTAAAATGGAGATATTTGTGTATCTCATAACCTACTTCCAGGAGTGTTTTGTGTGTTGTGCTCTAATCTGTTTATAGGTTTGCAACTGCACAGTTAGATTGTAGCCTGCTGCTCAGTGCAGGCTTATGACCCACATAGTGCACATTGATTTGTCTTTAATGGTTCATGTCATATTCATATGAAAGCCCATTTCACATAAGAGAAAAATCATCAAAATTGTGACATAAAAAGTCAAATTTATGAAATACTAAGTCATAAGTCAAAAATGTAATGTGTTCAGTCATATTTATGATGTAAAAAGTCAAAATTATGAGATACTTAGTCGTTACAACAGAAAGTCAACATTATGAGATGCTAAGCCATAATTTTAACAAAGTCAAAATTATGAGAAACTAAGTCATAATTATGATGTAAGAAGTCAAAATTATGAGATACTAAGTCATAATTGACATAAGTCAAAAATGTAAAATGCTAAGTCATAATTATGATGTAAGAAGTCAAAATTATGAGATACTAAGTCATAATTGACATAAGTCAAAAATGTAAAATGCTAAGTCATAATTATGATGTAAAAAGTCAAAATTATGAGATACTTAGTTGCACAACAGAAAGTCAACATTATGAGATGCTAAGCCATAATTTTAACAAAAAGACAAAATTATGAGATACTAAGTCATAATTATGATGTAAAAAGGTCAAAATGATGACAAACCAAGTCATAAATATGACATAAAGTCAAAATTATGACATACTAAGTCATAATTATAAGATATCAAAATGAGGCAAAAATGATGCTTAAAAAGTCAACTTTTTGAGATGCCACGTCAAAATTTTGATGTCGTAATTATGACAAAAGTTAATTTGACTTGTATAATAATCATGACTATTCTCATAATTTCAACCTGTTATCAAATTATCATATAATGTTATGTAATTGTGATTTAGTATGTTTTAACTGACCTAAAAAGTCAATTATGACAGTCATTATTATTTAAAAAGTAATAACTGAGATTAATTGTGAGAAAAAAGGTTGAAATTGAGAAACTAAATCATTATGATAAAAAAGTCATAATTATTAGATTAAAAGTCATAATGTCATATCATATGATAAAAGAATTAATTATGAGTTACTATTTTTTACTTTTTAATTAAAAGAACTGATTGAAATATTATATCTGGCATCAGCTGGTCTCTGAAGGACACATTTTCTAAGAGCAGGAAAAAATGTGCAATTTTTTATCACACATACAACTGAGGAATATTTTATAGAGTTGTCAAGTTGCAAAGAATTTAACCTTTTTATGCAAATTTTAGTAAATGTTTAATTATGATCTGTATCTGCCATGAAATGGCTTTTTAGAAGCTGAAATGGGAATAAACTCAAACGCAGACAAACCTAACTGAAATAAAACTGTAATTTGACATGTAATTGAAATGTGAACTCATTTGCTTTAAAACGACTCTGGTTTCATGTCATCCTGACCAGGAATCTAATGACTGTGAAGTGTGAATTATTTTTATAAAGACCTGGTCTTATTAAAATGCACTTTTTCTCTGTCAGTGGACCAGGCCGACCCGTACGCTCACGTCGCTGCGCTTCACTTCGATCAGATGCTGCAGAGGTTTGGGTCACCCATCATCATCCTCAACCTCGTCAAGGTGAGATTCAGTATTTCCTGTGCCAGAAACTCCATGTCCTCCATTTCACCACAAAATCAGGAGGAAATTATAGTTTCTGTTAAGAGAAACCACTAAAATGTCAATACTGTAGCACTGTAATATCGACTGTAAAACATGTTATTGGTCAGCTACATTTTTAATTTCCTTCTATAAGGACAAGCTTTCAAAAACAAATCTTTTAAAGACAGACTAAATTTTTTTTTTAACAGACGTACATCTAAAGAATTTAAGAGTTATGAATATGACGTAAAAAGTCAAAAGTATGAGATACAAAGTCATAATTATGACAAATGTCAACATTTTGTGATACCAAGTCATAATTATGATAAAAAGTCAAAGTTATGAGATACTAAGTAATAATTGACGTCAAAAATATTGTAAGATGATAATATTATGACAAATGAACAATTTTGAGATACTGATTACATAAAAAGTCAAAATGATGAGATGCTAAGCCATAATTATAACGAAAGGTCAAAATTATGAGATACTAAGTCATAATTATGAAAGACACTCAAGAAAACAAAATTTTTGTCAGACGTACAATTAAAGAATTATAATGGACTTATGTTGTATAGAATTATCTAAACTTTTATAAGTTGATTTTTCTTGAATGTTTGATTTATGATCTTTAATAAAATAACCTTTAGAAGATGATATGGCAATAAACTCAAATAAAAAAAAATATATATTTTGCATAAAGAAAATAAAGCCTATTTGTTTAGGATAATTAAATTTTTTTCATTATTACATGATTGATATTAATGACAATTATTGCATCATTACCTTGCATTATTTCATATTAAATATTTTGTCGCACTGTCACATTGTGTTGAGAACACTGTTTTTAGTTCAATGTGCATTAACTTCAAAAAAGATTGGGGTTAGTAGTTTTTTTTTTTTTTTTTTTAAGAATTGTTTCTCTTTTAGGCTGCATTTATTTGATCAAATTGCAGTAAAAATTGTGAAATAATATTACAATTCAAAACAGCAGTTTTCTATGTGAATATCTGTTAAAACGTAATTTATTTCTGTGATGCGCAGCTGTATTTTCAGCATCATTACTCCAGTCTTCAGTGTCACATGATCCTTCAGAAATCATTCTAATATGATGATCTGCTGCTCAAGAAACATTTCTGATTATTAATGTTGAAAAAGTTTATATTTTTCATAGTTTTATCACAACAGCATTTATTTAAAATAGAAATCTTTGATCAAATTAATTCATCCTTGCTGCATAAAAGTATTAATTTCTTTCGAAAAATGCTGTGTGCTTCACATGAACACTTGTAGCATCTAATGCGCTTACTATAAATACAACACATGAAGAAACACACATGCACTCTTCACTGATGTTTTTGAATAAAAGCGACTGTCTAGATTTCCCATCTCTCACATTTGCTGTAATGTGGTACAACAGAACAAAGACCCAAATCACAGTTTGAGCCAGAAACACACACACACATGATCCATGTGATGCCCATGTGAATGCCAGCTGCCAGAAAGGGATCCGAAAGGACAAGATTTAACACGAACTTCAGCCTGGAAGGTTGAAAACACATGTGCATGTGTGTTTGTGGCTTTGTTTCAATGTGTGATTCACCGTATATTTTCCAGATAAAAGCGTGTGACAATAGAGCCTTAATGACCCAAATGAGGTGCATTACATGCCAAGAATGCGATGTAATTAACTCTACACGCTTATTTAGTGCACCGGACCATGCGGTCGCAACACGTGTGCGCTCAAACACACTTAGTGTGGTGTGTGTGTAAAGTGCATGTGTGTTTGCGGGCACATTGACCTCCAGCATAAACTCAGTGTGTGTGTGTGTGTGTGTGTGTGTTTGTCATTGGCCTCCAGTGGAGAGTGTGTGTGTGTGTGTGTGTGTGTGGGAGGCAGGCGGCATTGTGGGCCGCAGGAAGACTAAGGCGGCCGCAGAAAGATTTCTGTGAACGCTGGAGTCGTTCAGAAGCACGTGCAAATGTGGCCCAAGGATTGAACGCGTAAAGCGCAGATCATTCACGTGTGTTTCTGCCTGCCGGCATGTGCGACGGATAGATAATATCTTACTAGTGTTGATGGTGGATTAGTCATGGCTTAGGAGGAGGACGTTTGTTTGAGTCATCGTCCGAAACATGTCTGGATCCACATCATGAGCAGCGCTGCAAAATACAGTGTTGCTTATTCATTCTGATTCATTATTTAATTCAACATTTGAAAAAAGGAGTCAAAGTTGTGTTTCCATGATAAAATGAATATTATTTATGCACTTAAAAAGCATGCTTATGAAAATGTTTTATGTGTTTTTCATGCAAAATCTGTTCTTCACAGTAAAAATTCAGCATTTATTAATTCTGATTCATTATTTAATTAAGCATTTTAAAAAGATGATTCTCAATGTTGTGTTTCTGTGATAAAATGCATTTAAAACTTATGAAACTGCAGCGATTTGGTGTTTTTTTTTCATGACGCCATGATGTTCTTCAGAGTAAAAAACTCAGGTTTTATTCATTCTGATTCATTATTTAATTCAATAAGCAAATGATTCTCTAATTTGCATTTATTTGGTCAAAATAAAGTAGAAACAGTAATTCTGTATAATTCTAATTCAATATGACCGTGTAATTCTAATTCATTATTTTATTTGGCATTTTAATAAATTAAGTATTTTCTGTTGTAAAATGCATATGATTTATGCATTTATAACACACTAATTGTTATTAATTCTCATTTATTTAATTCGTATTAAGTCTACTATATGTGATTATAATGTATATGTTTTATGCATTTAAAACTCATTATTGGTGTTGAAAATAAATTGCCTCTGCAAATCTTTGGTGAACGTTGCTGCAACTTAATTTTCATGCAATCTCTGATGTCCTTTAAAGTAAAAATAAAATGCATTGTTTATTAATTTTAATTCATTATTTAACTCAGAATTTTAAAATAAGATTCTCAAAATTGCATTTATTTGATTAAAAATACAGTAAAAACACAGTTAAAACTCATTATTTGTACAGAAATGTTCTTATGAGAAATATAGCATCCTGGCAAACATGTTTCATGTGTTTTAAGTGTTAAACAATGCTTTTGTTGCATTGTTACATAGTTTTACTAGGACGCAATATTTTCCAACACAAAAAAAAAAAAAACAATTTTCACTCAGAAATTGATAGTAAATCGAATAAGTAATTACAAATTAACGCATTGAATTAAATGGTGAAAAATAGTGAAATAGTATTTTCTTGTAAAACACTCAAATAATCTGTTTTTATTTACAACTTAGAAAACTTTCTTTTCTAAGTTTCTTTTACTTTCGTTTCTTTTACTTTCTTTTTTTTTTTTTTTTACTGCGTTTTTTGCAGTTTTGTTTGCCACAAATTTACTAAACTTTACGCCGCAAGTGTGTCACCATGAAATTGCTGCTGCAGGGCTGGAGAGTATATTTTATTAAAAGGTGAGGTTAAAATGTTAGAATCAGTGTGTGATCAGTGTGATAATTGTCGATTTGGTTATTGATTTTGTCAGAAACGAGAGAAGAGAAAGCATGAGAAGATCCTGAGTGAGGAGTTTTATCCCGCCATCACCAACCTGAACCAGTTCCTCCCGCCGGAGCACGGCATCGAGTACATCGCCTGGGACATGGCGCGATACACAAAGAGGTGCGTACGACTGTCGTAAAGTGACTTTTTCAGGAACTGATATAATATACTGTACACTACTGTTTAAAATAAGTCTGTTCTGCTTATTTTCTGATCAAAAATACAGTAAAAATTGTTAAATATTTTTGCTATGATCTTCAGAAATCATTGTTATATGCTGATTTGCTGCTCAAAAAACATTTCTGATTATTATTAATGTTGAAAACATTAATATGTTTTGTGATGCATTTTCGTTTTCAAGATTCACAGATAAATGGAAAGCTCAAAAGACGGCATTTATTTAAATAGAAATCTTTTGTAACATAATAATTGACAGTAGAATTGTATCTTCTCATCTGCAGTAAACTGTGTAACGTGTTGGATCGTCTCAGTATGATCGCTGAGAATGTGGTCAAGAGGACGGGATTCTTCGTTAATCGACCTGACTTTTATTGCCACACGTTACGTCCTGATGAAAGGTAAATGCACATGATTAAATGACCTTTACAACAAAGCATCCGTTTGTTTAAGATGAGAATACCTTGGTTCCACAAAAGCAGAGTCTGTTTCAGCAGCGGTGTGTGATGCACAAAAGGTGGAAGGAATAAACGAATGAATTTAAGATTGTGTAAATAATGTTGCTTATGTGTTTAATAACAAATGGCTCATTTAAATTCACATTTATGTGATAGAAAGGGCTGTTCTGTCAAACGTCTGTTTTTATATGCAAATGCAAATCGTTTGAAGAATATTCTGCAAATGTTTGCCACAGGGGTTTATCAGAACACTATATTAAAGGAACAGTTCGCACAAAAATTAACATTCACCCTCAGGCCAACCGAAATGCAGATGAGTTTGTTTCTTCATCAGATTTGGAGAAATGTAGCATTGCATCACTTGCTCAGCAGTGGATCCTCTGCAAGTGATTGGGTGCCGTCAGAATTAGTCCAAACAGCTGATAAAAACATCAATAAGTAATCCACACCACTGCAGTCCATTTATTAACGTCAAACAAATCCATCAAGACAGTTTTAAAGAGTCCAAAATACATAATAACACTTCCTCCAGTGATTCAACAGGCAGTGATGTAGAATCGGTGGGCGGGACTAAACAGGCAGAAACGGTGGGCGGGGCTAAACAGGCAGTGATGTAGAATAGGTGGGCGGGGCTAAACAGGTAGTAAAGTAGAATCGGTGGGCGGGGCTAAACAGGCAGTGATGTAGAATAGGTGGGCGGGGCTAAACAGCCAGCACCGTAGAATAGGTGGGCGGGGCTAAACTGTCAGTGATGTAGAATCGGTGGGCGGGGCTAAACAGGCAGTGATGTCGAATCGGAGTGCGGGGCTAAACAGCCAGCACCGTAGAATTGGTGGGCGGGGCTAAACTGTCAGTGATGTAGAATCGGTGGGCGGGGCAAAATTGTCAGTGATGTAGAATCGGTGGGCGGGGCTAAACAGGCAGTAATGTAGAATCGGTGTGTGGGGCTAAACAGCCAGCACTGTAGAATCGGTGGGCGGGGCTAAACTGTCAGTGATGTAGAATCGGTGGCCGGGGCTAAACAGGCAGTGATGTAGATTTGTGGGCGGGGCTAAACAGGCTAAACAGTGATTTTTATTTCACATGAATCTGTTTTTGCAAGGCCATGATGCTCACAATGCTAAATTAATGATAAAAATGGATCCACTAATACTCCTAATACTAATACTGAGACTCCAACTAATATACCAAACAATTTTTCTTCCTGATGAACTGCGTATGTGTACGGTGCTGCAAACACTATTTCTGTCCTTCTCTTAAGAGCTCAGAAAGCCTCTCGTCTGAGTCACAGCTGAGGTAAATGCAGCACTTTTGTTGTTTTC
>JANHFF010002380.1:47500-97997 GCA_024542945.1 allo-octoploid hybrid of Carassius auratus x Cyprinus carpio
TTCAGTTTTAATTTTAGTACTTTTAACAAATTAAATGTTTGGAAAAAAAAATTATTTTTTAGTTTGCCATTTATATTATTTTATTTTGTATATATTAAATATCTGTATAGTTTTTATTATGTGATTTTGGTTTTAGTTTCAGTTATTTTAGTACATCAAATTAAACTAAAAGAAAATAAGAAAAAAGTTATACAAAATAAATCATATTTATTAAATAAGTTTTAATTAAATACACTTTTTTAGTAGTTATTTTATTTCATGTTGAGTTATGTCTTATTTGAGTTTTTTATATTTTATTTGTTACTTAAATGTGTTAGTTATAAGTAAAAAAAAATTTATGCGCAAAATTTTAGTTTTAGTTAATTATAATAACCCTAACCTAAACCATGTCTATGTTAAAGACAAAAATACCATAAAATAGTAATTGATGCATTTTTGTTATTTATTTATTTTTTCTTTGTTTCTTATCCCATTGACATATATTTGTTTTTGTTGTAAGTATAAACCTTACTTAATTTAGATTTTATTTTTTCCCAGAAAAAGACTTCATTTTTCATCTCCAGTAAATGAATCTTATTTATATGTTTGTACTGGAAAACGAGACAAAAGTACTGAAGAAGAGTATCTTTTTTTGCGCTGTGCTGGTTAATTAAAGGAGTGGGTTTGAGGATTGATCGAATGGCCATTCATGTTTCTGCCTATTTTTGAGGTTCTTCAGACTCTTTTCTTGTTCTCCAGGTTGTATTTATAGCCTCATCTCATTTATACTCTCCTCAAGTAAATTCTGCTGAAATGAATCATAGTTCAGCACACATACTGTTCTTCAGGACAGTCTAATGGAGCCGCGCTGTTATATTTCAATATTACACAAACTCTATTATACAGGTCAGTCTCAAGCACTCTAAAATCAAAAGAAAAAATTGCATTGCATTAAAAACTGAAGCTTATTTTAGCACCATTAAGTTTATTTTTTTAAAAGGGCCAAAAAAAAAAAAAAAAAAAAAAGTTTTGTGTTAAAGTCAAATATAATGATTTATTTCTGGGTTTTGGAGTGAGATCTTGGCATACTGTATTCTTGAGATTCACCTTTACTCTTCTGAATATTTTTATTAAAATGTCTGTTTGATAAAAATAAATTAAATTAATAATAAATTAAAATAATTAATATAAAATGATCTATCAAATAAAAGTATATAATTAAATAAAATAGAATTAAATAAAAATAATACAATGAAATAAATGTATTTAATAAAATCAAATATAAATTGAATAAATAAAATAAAAATATTATTGTAGCTCATTAAGCTTTGGTTAAAATGCCTGCCAAATGCATAAATGTAATGGAAATGTAAAAATAAAATAAATAATAAAATATAAAGTAATATAAAATACCCTTTACTCATTATTGCAATTCATAAATCTGATGTAAGTGAATAATAATAATAATAATAATAATAATAATAATGTAAAATTAAATTAAACATTAAAATTAAATACATTTAAATAAAAATGCAATTAAATTAATAAAATAAAATATATATCAGTGTTATTTTAGTATCATTGATATTTTATAGTTTTTATTAATAATTAGAATTTACGTTAACTTTTTTTTCAAGAAATGAAAATGTGTTTTAATGCCTTTAATTAACTATAATAACCCTACCTGTAGCTCATAAATCTTTAGTTAACATGTCTGCCAAATGGGAAACTGTAATGTAAATATTCAAATGAAATTAAATAAAATATAAAATATTTTACTCTTCCATGCGGGAGATTTGCTGGACGACCAGGCGTTTCCATGTGATGTTTTGTGGATGAACATGTTTGTGCATTAATCGCTCATCTCGGTTCTCATCTCAGCTTTATTTAATTAGAAAGATGCTGAAATGGCCTGAGGGATAACAAGGAACGAGAGTAATTGTGTTCACTGCTTGTCGATTAACTCTTGATTACGCTAGGCTCGCAGCACATGCAGAGGACCATCACTCAAACACATGCATGTGCCACGATTATCGCACCTTTAACCTGTGGATATTCTCAAAACAAAGTCCTGGCAGCTGAAAACAGACGCAAACACTGCTGTGCATCTGATTCTGTTATTGTTTGGTGCTCTCACATGCTCTCACTGTGATGATCAGGTGATTTTCAGTCTCTCTACGCTTCAGTTGTAGTGGTTTGTTTTTATTGGCATCTCTAAAAGTTCATGTTGCTGAAGTGTTTGTAGTTTGGCTGCGTACAATTAAAATTAAAAGACAAAAATAAGTACTATAAAGTAAAAAAACACTTTTTCAAACAAGTAATAATCACGAAAAAATTTAATTAAATCAATAAATAATATTAAAAAAATTTATCATATTAAATGAAAATACAACCAAATAAAATAAAATAAAAATTCAATAAAATAAATAATGAAATAAAAAACAATATAATTAAATAAAATTATATATATATATATATATATATATATATATATATATATATATATATATAACAAAAAATGATATCAAATAAATAATAAAAGTATTCAGCTCATGAAGTACAATTTAGAATGTAATCATATTTGTAAAAGAAATAAGTGAAATAAAATAAGTAATAAAATAAAATGCAATAACAAAATAAACTAAATAAAAATAGTATAGCTCTAATTATACATACTATTATAAAATAAAATAAAATAATAAAATATCAAATTAAAAGTATTGCTTTAATAATAATAAATAATTATAAAATCAAATAAAATTATACAATTTAATAATTAATAAAATAAAAAAATTAAGTATCCTGTTTCTAAAGTAAAGCATGGTGCTAGTAAAGCCAAGGACATGGGCTTGATTCCCAGTGAATGCATGAACTGATAAAAGGTGTACCTTGAATGTAATTTGTATAAAACATCTGCCAAATAAATAAATGTATATGAATAAATGTAAATGAAAAAATTATTAAAATTTTATATATATATATATATATATATATATATATATATATATATATATATATATATATATATATATATATATATATATATATATATATACATACATAAATGCAGCCTAAACTAAGAATTGGGCAAACAGGAATAACTCACAGAAGTAACACTGATCATTTGTGTCTCTCAGATGCAGACAGACAGGATGCGATAAACCTGTTTCTGCAGGTCTTCCAGCCGTCGGAATCGAAGCCTCACCTCTGGGAACTGCCTACAGATTTCTACCTTCATCACAGCGATACCATGGTCCTCCCACACCAGCAGCACAGGTCTGACACTTACGTCTTAATACTGTCTGAATAACAACCTGTGCTGTGCTTTCTTTGGAGACTTCAACAGATGAGCAAAAAACTGAGAAAATAGATGCTCCTGACAGGGTTTTAACACCCTTTTTCTTAATGCACTCAAAATGTGTGGACTATTTTTCACTATTGAAAAAATGTTCAAAGTTTTGAATGTTAACGTGTTATTACAGTACTTACAAATTTATTAATTAAAAATTTAGAAATTCTTTGAAGTTTCAGATACCCATGAAAAACAACAACAAGAACAAAAAACTATGATGGAACATTTATATATATATTTTTTTTCAATATTTATGATAAATCTTATTTGAATATATAATTGCATGAAATTTATAAAAACATATAATCTGAGAATTACCAGTATTAACCCCATTGGAATGAATAGTTTAATTCCTTTGACTTCATAACAACAACTCATGGTTGCTTAAAAACATGCCAACTTAATGAAACCTACATATTTATTTTAACAAAACATCAATATTGCTCTAAAAAGTTTTCAAACTAAATAAATAAATTTTACTTTAACTTTCACTTTCAGATAAAAAAAAAGTGGTGAATTTTTCATGCTGAAATAGTTAGTCAATAGACATACATATTCATGTTTATAAACAAAATTCTGTCTCAAAAGTGTTTTTGACACTAATTTAACTCCATAGATAATTTTACAAAAAGTGTTTTTGACACTAATGGTGCTCCATACACACCCGGGTCAAAATGAACTTAATGTGAAATGATTTTTTATGGTTATATCTCTTAAAACTTAATTCCAAAAAATCAGAAAAAATAATAAATGATGTGTATTTTGAGGCTGTTAAAGCATTTGCAAGTTGCGTTGCCTTACAAAAAAAAACAGCATTTTTTAGAAATGTTTATGCATCTCTTCTGGGTCCAAATGAACCGAATGCATTGTGAGGGTAAGAAAACATCATGTGTCACCATGAATGCATGCTGAAAAATTAAAAATCGATCAATTAGAATAGTACTAGCACACTTAAGTGCAATATAAGCACTAAAGCTAATAATGTTTGCCTTGGTGAACACTATGAACAGCTACTGCTTAGCGTTACATCGCCTTTAACTTGTGTAAACATCAGAATTTTTTTCTGCCTCATTTCATTCGCTGTGTGCACATTTGTAGCGTCTGCTTCTTCACAAGCATCCAGTTTCTCCCCGTCTGTGGATTGTGGTTTACTCTTTTATTGCTGCGATGTTAAAGAAGCGTTTGTGCGGCCCGTGACCCACTTTATTTTCCTCCAGCCATCTGACACGTTGCTTTGTGATGCCGCTTGCATAATGGATCCTGGTCGACGTGACAAAGAACTATTATGAACTATTATTACGAATGAGAGGAATCTGACCTGTTTAGGAAAATTGTACCGTCAGATAGTCTCTGAAATGACAATTCGTGTTCCAGGACAAATAGGACATTCATGTTCGCATGTACAGTGGGTTTAGAAAGAATCAGCCTCCTTTAAAATAATCACATTTTGTTGCTTTGCAGTTTTTGTTTTATCCAGCTGTATTTACTCAGTGCAACTTATAACATCCAATGAAAGATAAAACACCAACATGTCAGAAAAAAAAAAATATCTCCCATCCTAAAAATGACTTGTGAACTCAAACAGGTGCAGCTGATCACCTTCTCAGTGGCACACAAAGCCATTTGACTTTCATCTGTGATCAGCTGCTGATTTTGATCAGCTCAGCATGAAAAGAGCTTTCCTGGAGCAGTTCAGTCCTTGGTAGTGTAACTGAAGCAGACAATCAGCTCTGGGTGGCAAGGCACTGTCAAAAGATCTCCGGGATGAAGTTGTGGACAGGCACAAGTCAGGAAATGGAAACAAAAAGATTTCAAAGGCTTGAAATGAAGCACAGTGAAGTCTATTATTAAGAAGTGGAAGGTATTTATTAAACACAGACCCTCCCTGGATCAGGACTTCGCTCCAAACTGATGAAAGAGTCGGAGGAAACTGATCAGAGAGGCGACCGAGAGACCTACAGCAACTCTGAAGCAGCTGCAGGAGTTTATGACAAAGAGTGGTCCTTGTGTGCATGTGACAACAATATCACAGATTCTCCACAAATGTGGCTTGTTTGGAAAAAAGCTGCTCCTCAAGAAAGGCCACATGCAGTCAGAATGAGCTTTGACAAAACACACCTTGAAGATTCTGAGGCAGATGAATATTTGGCCTCAACACCAAACGATATGTCTGGAGGAAATCCAGTCCAGCTCAGCATCCAGATAACAGCATTCCTGCAGTAAAGCATGGAGGTGTTAATGTCCTGTTATACAGTGTTTCTCTGCAGCAGGGTCTGGAGCACTTCTCAAGACAGAAGGACAAATTAATAAAATACGCTCAAATTCTTTATTTTGTGAAAACTTGTATCTAAACTGTAAATCATGCTTTTTACAGTCATTTTACAGTTTAATATGTTACTATAGACATTGCCCTATATCCCGCTCATATGATATTAATTTTATTTGTGTAGGTCATTTTCCCCTCAGATTTTATTCACATGTATGCATGTATTTTCTGGTGTGATAAAATTAACGCATGACTGGTTTGATTAAAAAATATTAAATATATTTTAATGTAACCTTATATTTGTATATGTATGTATGTATAATGTATTATTATAAAACATATATTACATATTTCTATATTATATATTTATTATTTTATAATTTATACAATATACATTTTAATTAATTAATATTTATTTGTATATATATATATATATATATATATATATATATATATATATACACACACACACACAATATATATATATATTATTATATATTCTATATAGTTACATAAATTATATACGTTTTTTTTATTACAAAATCTGAAAAAAAGTGTATTTTGAAGGTCTTAAATCATTTGCAAAGTTTTGTTCCCTTCCCTGAAATAATAATATAAAATAATAAATATAAAATATTATATAGAGATTATAATGTATTATATAATGTTATTCATTTAATATATTATATTATATTATATGTTAACTGAAACACATATTCACATTAGTATGTACATGTATTATATGTTGGCTGACAGTAATTTTTAATTGTTGTAATAAAATAAATATATTCTAGGTTTAATTAAATTTTGTATATAAATATGTATTATTTTTTATGTATTATGTTACAAAAAATATATGTATAAATATATGTATATAAATTTATACACACACACACACACACACACACACATATATAAATATAGTACTGAGGTACAGTGATGGTATCAGATAGTAATACCATAGTACTTTGATGTTCACCATTACAATGTTCATATGCTGCCATATTACACAATACATGTGTGTAAAACGGTAATATTCCCCTGGTACCGTGTCGCAGAATAACATGGTGTTACCGTAGTCATGTTTGATGTGGATGTGTTTGTGTTTTTCTCTGCAGTTACACACACTGGTGGACTGACGGCATGCTGACATTCCTGCCCTCACCGTATGATGAAGGTGATCACTTTACACATCCATAAACACTGATATGAGAGACGTGAGCTGACATTGAACACTGAGCCGAAGCAGCCGTCTTATCAGTCAGCGTCCTGATCGCATTGAGCTTCATGAGAGACTGATCGGAAACGCTCCACACAGACTCTCACAATCACCGATTATTGATTTATGTGACTGAATATTAATCCAATATTAAAATTAATATTTAGTTATTTATTTGTGAATTAATATTTAAGTATATTTTAAAGTACATATTAAATTTATTATATTTGTTTATTTAATTATTTGTAGTTTATTGATCAGTCTATTTATTTACTTATTTGTGTGAATAAATATTTAACTATATATTTAAATATTTATTTATTTATTTGTGAATTAAAAATTTAATTTGTAAATATTTAATTAACTTTATTTAATTTTTTTTTTAATTTATTTACTTAAGTGAATAAATATTTAAATATATTTTTAAGTAAATGTTTATTTATTTGTGAATGAATATTTAAGTAAACATTTAAGTGAGCAATTTAAATATTTAATCATATTTTAAATAAATATTTAATTGTTTGTTTAATTTTTATATTTATTTATCAATCTATTTCTTTATTTATGTTAATAAATATTTACCTATATAAGTAAATGTGTGTTTATTAATTTATTTGTGAATTAGTATTTAAGTAAAAATAAATGTAAATATTTTAAAATGTATTTAAATATTTAGCCAAAAATTTTCAAATATTTCACCTATTTCATCCAACGAGTCAAAGAGAACAAAATCGTCACTTCCTAATAAACTGGCTCTATACATCACTAAGACAAATAGGAGAAGCTACTGAATTTAATAATTTTCATTTAAAATGACCAGCCCGCCATAATTCTTCCGCCAGTTTTAAATGTTGTCTGTCACTCACAAGGTCCCTCAGCAAAAAAACATTTACTGTAACAATAGTTTTGATGAAGTGATGCGTTAAACATCTATACATTCTTGTTTATTAATTCAAATAAATATGAGGGTACTTGCAATTGAATTGCAGAATGAATTTTTTCTATTTTACTCTATACAGAGAATAGTAATACTGAAGTTTTGAAGCCTATAACTTGATGTGGTCCCAGAAATTATTAATAGTAACGCCAAAAAAAATTGTCTTCCGTTGGATTTAGACATGCAACATGTATTGTGGCACTGCCACCCTAATATTTTTACTTTCGGCAACCCCATAAAAAAAATTAATGCAGTGGAATTTACTATAGAAATACGTTGTACACACAAAAATTAGGTACAAATAGTTTCCGATTTTTCATTTTTTCAAATTCTTTTCTCTGTACTTGTCATATTGCAATATGGGATTGCCTTTTCCATTTTAGCATAATTAATTAATTTCTCTTTCACCTTGTTTTCGGAAAGTTTGGTCTGTATTTTTACGTCTCACACATGCTGTAGATCATAACTTCTGCCTGTTAAATCATAGAGATTTTCTGAATGTGTCTGTGTGTTTCAGCCCAGTGTGAGAAGAACAGGAGGAAGGTGGCGGTTAAGCGCATGAACCGCTTTGACGAAAGCATCGACATCTACACCGAGTTCTTCAAGCCGTACGAACTCACCTCGTTCGATGACACGTTCAGCATCGCCATGACCAACTCCTCAAGGTCACACACTTCACACCAACACACACTTTGTCATGCTGTGCTCACGTCTGTTAAAGACGAAAATATTGTTCAAATAAAGCAATAAGCCCCAAGCCGTTATAAATTCACTGTAAACCACAGCTTCACGGGGCTTATTGCTTTTATAAAACGGTTATTCCATATACATAGTAAGCTTTCACAAAATAAAACAGAGCAAATAAAGTGTAATGATATTAATAAAAACAGTATTCTTCCACCCAACAATGTAGTTCCTCAGAATCAGTTGTGGTTGCAACAAAGTGGTTGCCGAGCAACGCACAAACGTAAACAAAGGTGTATGTTTGTAGAGTAATTTACAACAGCTTTGAATGCGGCTCAGCCAATCAGAATCAAGGACCGGAATGATCCATTTTATAATATTTTTTTTAATTTAAAATATTGCTAAAATATTAATGATTTTTATTTATTTGAATGAACATTTAAGTAAATGTTAATTTTAAGATATTTGAGTAAATGTTAAACTTTGTTTAAATTTAAAATGTTAAAATATAAAATTTTATTAAATTTACTTATTTATTTTTATCTATGTGAATTAGCATTTAAGTAGATGTGAATGTAAATATTTAAGTAAATTAATTTATATATTTAAGTAAATATTACATTTTAATATTAAAGTGTTTATTTATATATGAAAATGAGTTTTGAGTAAATGTTCATTTTCATATTTAAGTAAATACTAACTTACTAAAATACTAACTATTTATTTGTTTATGCTAATAAATATTTAAGTAAATATTAAAATAAAATGTTTATGTATATGAATGATCATTCATTCAAATATTTTCAAGAATATATTCAAGAAAACATTGAAGTTTATTTACTTATGTGAATGAATATTTCAGTAAATAGTTAAGTTGTTTGCTTGTGGGTTTGTTTGTTTAAAAAGTAAATTATACGGTGTGTCATATCTGTGAGTAGAATATGTTTATAATATATGTGAATAACACAGAAGTCGGTCTAGTCTGTGTTTCTGGTGAACTCATCTTCTGTGTGTTTCGGTTTCGCGCTCGGGGTCCTTCTGTTCTGTTGTGAAAGTGTTTGATTGCGGTTTATGGTGTCGTCCGTCTCCTGTTGTCTCTCAGACGGGGGTTCAGATGATCTCATATTTATTGCTCTCGTTTTACCATCTCGTCTCACCGGATGAGTGTTGGAAAATCCGTCTGGTAGTTTGCCTCATTTTCATAAAAACAAATGTGCCATTCATTTTTTAAAAATCAATTTCAATATATTTCGTATTTTTGTATTTCTTAAAGGGGTCATATGATATTGCTAAAAAGAACATTATTTTGTGTATTTGGTGTAATGCAATGTGTTTATGCGGTTTAAGGTTCAAAAAACGCATTATTTTCCTTTAATGTACAATATTGTTTCTCCTCTATGCCCCGGCTTCTGAAACGAGTTGATTTTTACAAAGCTCATCGTTCTGAAAAAGCGAGGTGTGCTCTGATTGGCCAGCTATTCAGTGCGTTGTGATTGGCCGAATGCCTCAAGCGTGTGACGGAAATGTTACGCCTCTTAACATACAGTGATACCGTCTCCCAGCAGCACGAGACTCAATCCAGCTGCTCTGCTCGTGCACATCCCATCATCGGTTCTCTTTTAGCAGTTGTACTGTTAGGAGTAACTGAATAATGCGGGATATTGGTTTATTTCGCATCAGAGGGAGTGTAAGGCATGTTTATAAACCGAATAACTTGAGTTATTTGTGGATTAGTGTGTACTGGAGACGCGAACCATTTCAAACGATTCAGATAGATTTGGTGAACTGGTTCGACTGGTTCACTAAGAAGATCCGGTTAAATAGAAAGATTTGTTCACGATCCGGACATCACTAGACGAGACAAAACAAATAAAACACATTAAAAAAACGAGGCATTTGTTGCATCCAGTGGGGACATAATTACTGATTATAATGACTTATACTGTCTTTTTAAGCATTGCATTGCGTATTGCACTGCATAAACATAATACCACGTCTGCATTTGTGATCTGATAAACAACGAACAACAAGCCTACTCTACATTGCTCAAAACTCACGTTTGATTCATCATTGGCAAATTATTTAAATATAAAAAACGTACTTACAGGCTGTGAATCAGAAGCGCCGGACAGTCCTTGCAAAGTTTGAACTGACCAACTTTATAAAAACAGCCGTTGTGCCACAGACGCATTGCAGGCTACTGGTTCAGGAAACAGTCCTCATCCTCAATAAAGTGCACACATCTGAATATTAGGGTTGAACTGTTCTGGAACAGTGTTGAAATACAATTTAACCACTGATTTCTAGTCGTGTCCTCTTTTGGAAGCCAAACAAAGTTTCACTTCAACAAAACACACAGCGACTCCACAACATATATTTTAATATCTTAAAACAATTAAAACTTAAAAAATTTAAATACCTCTTAAAATATTAAAATAATAATAATAACAATTATTATTATTATATAGTAATACATCTCTGTCACAATGTCTTTGAGTTCCAACAAACTTTTATTTTGATGGGTTGTTGTGAAACCTGCTGCAAAGCAATTTGATGATATGAATATTATTGATATTTGAATATACAACAGTGCGAAAGACAGTTGAGAGTTACTGTTTGTGCACAGGTTTTTCTACATGATTTCTCTCTTGTCTCGTCTTTTAGGGAGTTCATGCCGAAGACGGTGGGCCTTGATCCCAGTCCATTCACTGTCCGCAAACCAGACGAGAGCGCAAAGTCAGTGCTGGGGTGAGTCTGAGAGATCTGCTGTTTCCTTCATCAGCTCAGTGAGTTCAGCAGCACCTCAAAATAACAAAATAGATCATGTAAACAAATCATGTAATTAACTGTTTATGTGATTAATGTAAAATGTTATTGTAATGGTTTTAGTTTTAGTTAATGATAATGATCTGGGCTCTGACACTTCAGTAGGTCAGAGTTGATTTGTTTCTAACTCTAACTCTGTAAACTCTAACTCTGTAAACTCTAACTCTATATACAAACCCGATTCCAAAAAAGTTGGGACACTGTACAAATTGTGAATAAAAACAGAATGCAATGATGTGGAAGTTTCAAATTTCAATATTTTATTCAGAATACAACATAGATGACATATCAAATGTTTAAACTGAGAAAATGTATCATTTTAAGGGAAAAATAAGTTGATATTAAATTTCATGGCATCAACACATCTCAAAATAGTTGGGACAAGGCCATGTTTACCACTGTGTGACATCCCCTCTTCTTTTTATAACAGTCTGCAAACGTCTGGGGACTGAGGAGACAAGTTGCTCAAGTTTAGGAATAGGAATGTTGTCTAATACAGGCTTCTAGTTGCTCAACTGTCTTAGGTCTTCTTTGTCGCATCTTCCTCTTTATGATGTGCCAAATGTTTTCTATGGGTGAAAGATCTGGACTGCAGGCTGGCCATTTCAGTACCCGGATCCTTCTTCTACGCAGCCGTGATGTTGTAATTGATGCAGTATGTGGTCTGGCATTATCATGTTGGAAAATGCAAGGTCTTCCCTGAAAGAGACGACGTCTGGATGGGAGCATATGTTGTTCTAGAACTTGGATATACCTTTCAGCATTGATGGTGCCTTTCCAGATGTGTAAGCTGCCCATGCCACACGCACTCATGCAACCCCATACCATCAGAGATGCAGGCTTCTGAACTGAGCGCTGATAACAACTTGGGTTGTCCTTGTCCTCTTTAGTCCGGATGACATGGCGTCCCAGTTTTCCAAAAAGAACTTCAAATTTTGATTCGTCTGACCACAGAACAGTTTTTCACTTTGCCACAGTCCATTTTAAATGAGCCTTGGCCCAGAGAAAACGCCTGCGCTTCTGGATCATGTTTAGATAGGGCTTCCTTTTTGACCTATAGAGTTTTAGCCGGCAACGGCGAATGGCACGGTGGATTGTGTTCACCGACAATGTTTTCTGGAAGTATTCCTGAGGCCATGTTGTGATTTCCATTACAGTAGCATTCCTGTATGTGATGCAGTGCCGTCTAAGGGCCCGAAGATCACGGGCATCCAGTATGGTTTTCCGGCCTTGACCCTTACACACAGAGATTGTTCCAGATATTATGCACTGTAGATGATGATAACTTCAAACTCTTTGCATTTTTTCTCTGAGAAACTCCTTTCTGATATTGCTCCACTATTTTTCGCCGCAGCATTGGGGGAATTGGTGATCCTCTGCCCATCTTGACTTCTGAGAGACACTGCCACTCTGAGAGGCTCTTTTTATACCCAATCATGTTGCCAATTGACCTAATAAGTTGCAAATTGGTCCTCCAGCTGTTCCTTATATGTACATTTAACTTTTGCAGCCTCTTATTGCTACCTGTCCCAACTTTTTTGGAATGTGTAGCTCTCATGAAATCCAAAATTAGCCAATATTTGGCATGACCTTTCAAAATATCTCACTTTCAACATTTGATATGTTATCTATATTCTATTGTGGATAAAATATAAATTTATGAGATTTGTAAATTATTCCATTCCTTTTTTACTCACAATTTGTACAGTGTCCCAACTATTTTGGAATCGAGTTTGTACTCTAACTCTATAAACTTGAACTTAAACTCTGTAAACTCTAACTCTTTATACCATAACTCTTTAAACTCTAACTCTTTAGTTCACTGATGGCCTGAATGCAGGGTTTTGCCCATTGAAGTGTTTTATGTGATTGTGGATGAGGTGCTGATCTGGTTCCTCTGCTCTGGTCTCTCAGCAGTAAGTCCAGTAAAGAGGAGGCGGTGTTGCAGAGGAAGACGGCGGCCAGCGCTCCTCCTCCTCCCAG
This sequence comes from allo-octoploid hybrid of Carassius auratus x Cyprinus carpio, assembly GCA_024542945.1. Classification (NCBI taxonomy): domain Eukaryota; kingdom Metazoa; phylum Chordata; class Actinopteri; order Cypriniformes; species allo-octoploid hybrid of Carassius auratus x Cyprinus carpio. The sequence goes on from JANHFF010002380.1 coordinate 60,747, forward strand.
CGAGGAGCAGATCTCCAGCAGTTCTGAGGATGACTCTGAGGAAGAGCGTGAGGAGGACGGGACGGCCTCACAGCGCTCCACACCAATCAGACTGACCGAGCCGAGCGACAGCAGCCGCCTGCATGAGGTATTCACCATTAAACTTACACTTACTCCAGCGCATGACTGCAGCTGCTCCAAACACAAGCTTTTGTGGTGTGGCTGTTCAGAATGCAACACTAGCATACTAATATGACTGTTTCTGCAGTATGTACGCTGTATACAGTATGCATGTGCACTGAGCAACAGAGAACATTTCATGAGATGCACAGTATTCAAAAAGAAGTAAGCAAGTAGTTTCAAACTATATATTTTACTTGAAATAAAATTGAATAAATATAAAAAACGTATTTTATTTTAGCTAGTTGTCAAGGCAGCATTTCTCATTTTCTTTTAGTTTAGGTTGAAGTACTGAAATAACTTTAAGTAAACTACAACTTATTTAAAACAAACAACAACTAATAAAAAAAGTATACAAAAATGACTGCAACTTTAAAATTATAATAAAAAACACAAAATATAAAAAACTTTCAAAATATTAACATTTATTTAATTGTGTTTTTACATTTAATTATTTATATTTATTTCTTTTTAAAGAATGAATATAATTACTTGTTATATCATTCATTTATTTATTTTTCTAATATAAAAAATTGATGGAAGAATAAATAAAACATTTAACCAAATTTAATCATATCAACAAAAAGTATTTATAATGTAATTATTTCATAAATGTAATTTAATTATTTATTTATTCATATTTATTTCTTTGTAAAGAACTAATATAATTACTATTTATATTATTTATTTTTTTCTATTATAAAAAATGATGGAAAAATAAATAAAATATTTTAACCACATTTAATTCTATCAACAAAAAAATTATTTAATTGTTAATATAATTATTGTAGTTAATGTAATTAATTATTGTTTATATTATATAATGCAGTGCATTGTATATATATTGTATATATATTATACATATATTAAAAAACTTAATTTTTAAAAAAATAAATTATATAATATAAATAACAATTCATTACATTAACTATGTTAATTATATTAGCATTAATTAATTTTAATATAATTAATTTTAACTAATTAATGTAATGTTTATTGATGTTAAATACATTATACAAAAATATTAAATTTTGTATAGTATTTTATTTGTATTATAAGAAAAAATATAAATGATAATAAAATTATTTACACAGACACACACACACACACACACACACATATATAATATTTTTAATTTTCCTCAATTTTTGTATAAAAAATATAATGATATATATGATAAATATTTTCTTCAAGTTGTATATTAAGAAAAAATATTAAATATATATAATATACATATATAAATTATATTTCCTCAATTTTTATATTATGAAAATAAAATATATAAAATATATACTTTTATATAATGTAATTAATAATAAAATGCATTTACTGGTTTAATTATTAATTTGTTTGTTTGATTGGGTGTTTGTTCGGAGTTATGTTATATATATTTGTTATATACAAATTGAGCTAATAGAATTACCTATTTTTTTTATATATTTGTTTAAAACTCAAAATTTGCTCACACAAACATTTGTGATTTGTAAGTGTTTATGCAGAACTCTTCTCTGTGATTTTAGGGTGATGTGGGTGGTTGTCAGGGTGTTGCTAGGGTGTTGCTACGTGGTTGCTAGGGTGCTCTGAGCGGATTGATTTAATCCAGTGATTATCTCTTAAGTATGAGCACCAGTAATAGTGAGTGTGAGTTTGATCAGTGGATGCTGCGTCTCTCTCTCTGTAAGTTTTGATGTGACACTGAAGCACTGAAGGCTGTTTTCTGGGCTCTGTGTGAGTCAGTGTGTGTCCGCAGATGCCCGCGCTCAACAATACGCCTGATCCCTCCTTTATTAAGATCTCCAGAGCGATTCTGATGATGCTGTAATCGAGTTTCTATCCTGAAGAAACGTTACCTGAGGAAGCATCTTCTGTTGCGTGTATAGAGTCAGTAGGGATCTGCTGAATTGCATTGCTTATGACACCTACAGTACAATCCTTTCTAATCTGCAGCGTACAAATTACACTAACTCATACAGTATTGCTCATAATGCAAAGCATAGAGAAAAACAAATGCTATCAATTGCTAAATTTCTCCAGGTTTAGTTATTTTGCGATAATAGTTGTTCAGTTTTGTCCATTATGTCCCTTCTGAAATCAGTCTTACTGTCATAAATGTTTTGATTTAGACGAACAGATTGCACTAAATATTAATAAAATCTTTATTTATTTTTTTAAGAACTTGAAATGACTTGGTAGCAATAAATGAATGTATGAATGTTGGCATGAATGAAACATAAATGCAACATTAAAAAAAAGAATAATAAATTTATATATATATATATATATATATATATATATATATATATATATATATATATATATATATATATATAAAATATATAGTTTTTATAGATTTGTTACATTTTATCTATATTTTTTATTTTGTTTTTTGATACTTATTTTGATAATATATTAATGGTTTCATATTTTATATATATATATATATATATATATATATATATATTGTTGTTGTTTTTTTGTTGCATGTTTCACATTTAGCCGTTTCTAATGCATTCAGCAGTTGAATAAACAACATAAATGCAACATTAAAAATATTTTGTATAAACAACATAAATGCAACAAAAATATATATTTATTGTTTTTTTTATTTGGTGTGTTTCACAGTTGGCATTTTCTAATGCATTAGTGAAAATGCAACTTAAAAAAATATAAGCTATACATGTTTAAAATCTACGTATTATTTTTTATGTGTATATATTTTTTGAGATATAATTTTAAGATGCATTTTATGTGTATTTATTTATTTTATTTTTGCATGTTTCTCATGTGATTATGTGTTTATATATATATATATATAGCAACAGATCCCAAATGTCCTTGATTTAATAAAGGAAATTTTAAATCAAAGTCTCTCTCTCGTGTGACTCGAGGTTTGCCATGACAACGAGGCCATTTGGGTTTATTTACCTTGAGAGACACTGAAGGAGGGATTGAGGGAAGAACGGAGGGATTGTAATGGATGAGAGATGAATGAATGCTCAGGACTTTAATGAATAATATTAATACAGACTCTTCTCTTCTCTTCTCTTCTCTTCTCTTCTCTTCTCTTCTCTTCTCTTCTCTTCTCTTCTCTTCTCTTTCTTGCATCAAAAACAGTAATTTCTTTGTAACATAAGTGAAAATGTGCTGCTCAAATTGTTCAGGTCAGACTGAAATGATCAGGACTCTTGATCAAATAAACTTGAGCCACTCATTTCTAACATATTTTAGGGCCCTAAAAATTATTATTTTTTCAATTTTTTTTTTTTTACATTTGTTCTTTTTTTTTGTATTCAGTTTTTATTATTTATTTATTTAATAATTTATTTATTGTATTCTGTTTTAATGGTTTAATTTAAGTAATGAAAATATGTCTAATTATTGAAATCATGAAACATATTCAATTTAACCACATTTTAATTAAGATTAACGAAAAATTACTTTTCAGGGCCCTATAAAGTAACGGTTTTATTAAAAAAGAAATATTAATTTTTACATTTTTAAAATATATATTTTTTTAAATATAGTTATATATAAAAATAACAAAAATACTAAAATTACAAAACCACACAACAGATTGCTAAAAGTAAAAATGGAAAATATGAAAATAAAAAAATATTCAAAATATTAGAATAAAATAAAACTAACAGTAACTAAATACTAAAATACAAGAAATACTAAATTTCAGTGATACAGAAGTAAACTTAATTCAGAATTATTTTTCTTAGCTCATAGACAGATATTTTTTCTTGTTTCAGAAAAAAAGGCTTCATATCTTATTTATCTTCTTAAGTAAATGTATCTTGATTTGTGGATGTTTAGATATTTGTACTAGAAAACAAGACACAATACTGAGCAAGAAAATTATTTTTGCAGTGTATACTGTAGTTTAATTGTGATCATTCATAAATCAGTATTTATGAGCATTAATGTATGAATATATATGATGTTGGTGTTTGCGAGTGCATGAAATTAGGAAGGTCCCAACTGAACGATGGAGATATTAATGAGGATGAATGAAAGCATCACACAGATCCGGTTCAGTGCTCTGATTGTTTGTCAGAGTAACACTGACTTGTTGACATGGAGACACACACACACACACACACACACACTCAGAGAGAGAGAGGTTGATGTGTATGTCAAGAGAGCAGAACTGAGTATTCATATTCATATTCATAGCTGTATATAATTTCATATTAAAGTGCATGCAATGTGGTAGTTATGTCATGAAGTTACCAAAAAGGCGATTAAAGCTGCCTTAAAACTGTGCATGTACAGTATATAAGTATTTGTTATATGAGTCAGATTTAAGAACATGTTTCTGAAATGCAGTGGTTTTCCAAACTGTCATGTAACACACCGATTCAACTCATTCTAGAGACTTTAATAGTCAGAGAGAGCAGGAAAGGTAAAGAGTTATGAGAAACTACATGGCGTGTCAGATCCACGTCATGTTCAGCAGCGGCAGCTCTTAAAGTGATAGCAGCCAGAATAACCTCATAACCAGCTGCTGGGATGCTGTTCATCAGAGAACAAAAGAAACAAGAGCAAATCAGTAACTTTTATAGCTTTAATGATCTTCTATATTTCATTTAGAATTTAGCGTTTGATAACTTTATTCAATTTCTGTATTATTTCTACGTGCTGAAGGGCACAGGTAGCTAAATATGACATTTATTCTAATGGGTTTATGTGAAGATTGTTTTAAAAATTGTTTGTTTTTTTAAGTCAAACATTTTGAATGGCTTGATTGATATTATTGATCAAATTTAATGGCTATAGTCAATGGTTAAATGTTAATACTTGCCTTTAGTCTTAAAAAAAAGATGCCATCAAATAAATATTAAAAATATACTGTTTTTGTTTTCTACATTAATTTAAGGATTGAATGCAAAATAATTGTAATATAAAAGTATATTTAAAAACTTTAATGTTAGGTGAGACTAATCGCTATTAATTTCAGAAAAAAAAATTTGTGATTGATTAGTTATTTTTTTTTAATCGATTGACAGCACTAATTGATTTATTAATTAATTTTATTTTGGTTCTGCTTTTTGGATTTTTTTTTTTTGTGTTTTCCTCTTATTATTTTTCCTTCTTTTGGCTTTTTGTTTTGGAAAAATAATTTTTTATATGTATATATTTTTTTATTTTTTAATGTGTTGAATTTTTTTCTATTGGTTTTTTTTTTTTATTGTTTTTTTTTGTTTGTTTGTTTGTTTCTTTTGAATTTTTTCCCCCTTTTTATTTATTAATTAATTTTTCTTCCATTTTTCTTTTTGGAAAGGATGGTTTTTATTTTCGTTTTCTTCTTTTTTTTGCTTTTATTTTATCTAATTTTTTTCCTTTGTAGTTCTTTTTTTGTTCCTGTTTGTTTTTCTTTTGGAGCATTTTTTTATTTTTATTTTTTATTTTTGGAAAAAGCTTTCTATTATTATTTTTTTTCCATTTTTATCCTGTTTTCTTGTTTTGGCTTTTCTCTTTGTAAAAATCTTTTTATTTTTTATGATAACATTTTCTATTTTTTTTCTTTTCTTTTTCTTTATTAGTTTTTTTTTTCCGTCTATTTTTTTCTTCTGTTTTTGGTGTGAATGTGACCTGGACATGTTTCTGTGAGATATCAGCTTTAAAAGTTGTTTATATCAGTTTAAATTCCCTGGGGAAAAAATCTAAATCGGCAAGTGTGTTTAATTTGAAATGACACGAGGCTTTTGGCCAAAAGTCTTCAGTCTGTCTGTTGAGAGTTTTTGTTCTCTCATGTCTGTTTTTTGCTCGTGTTTCTTCATTTCTCATACGGCTCACGTGTAAGGCGTCGCTCACATACGCCTTTGTCGCGTGCAGACGGTGGGATAAACTCAACGGCCGCGGCTGATGAAATATTTAAATGTGAAAACCTCATTACTGCGACACTGTAATTACTCTGGTGCGTGTGAAACGTCGCATCAGTCACGGCTGGAGTTTAATCAGCATGTATAGGAGTAAAACCGAACGCGTGGCCGCCGGAGGGAAACACCCGTACAAACACACTCGTCAAACCTTCAGCCGGTTACGTAACAGCGGCTCGTTAGTGAGGGGAGCCCCTTCAGTTCACTTCTCAGAGTTTGGACGGACTGTAAACGGCTTTATTCTGCTTTAAAACACATACAGCAAGAGACATACACTTTCCTTTATACAATAACATTATACAGTTTACAATAAGATATATTTTTTAAGTCTCTTGTTCTCACCAAAACTGCATTTATTTGATCAAAAAATACAGTAAAAATTGTGAAATATTATTACAATTTCAAATAGCTGTTTTCTATGTGAATATATAATAAACTGTAATTTATTTCTGTGATGCGCAGCTGTATTTTCAGCATCATTACTCCAGTCTTCAGTGTCACATGATCTTCAGAAATCATTCTAATATACTGAACCTTTGTGTGACCTTTGACCTGTGTGACCTTACAGGATCCGCCTCAGCAGCGTCTGCCGCCTGTCAGAGAGACGTACGGCCTGAACCTGCTGGTCAACCCACCGGATGAAGACATCCTCATATACCACAGGTCAGTGGTATAAAATATAAATATTAAATGACATTTAAACCCAAAATTTAAATTTAAATATGCTTTAATTAAATATATAACATGTAAAAAGAAAACATAAAAATAAAACTATTAAAAACATTTTTTGTTAAGTAAAATAGGAGGGAGGGATAAATATTAAATGAAAAGCTAAATTAAATTTAAACCCAAAATTAAAAAATGTAAGAACATTTTAGATGAGGCAATAAAAATACTAGCTGGAAATAAATAAAAGCTGAAACTGAAATAAAAATAAATTAAACCAAATAATATTTATAAAAAATAAAACATTTATTTTTAAAAAACTATTAAAATAAAAATAAAACTATTAAAAACATTTTTGTTAAATTAAATTTAAACTGGACCAACAGCTAAAACTGAACTAAAACTGATATAATAATAAAAAATAAACCTAAATAGTAATATTTAATAAGAAAATATTAAAATAAAAGCTAAATCCAAATATTAATAAAACAATAATGGTATATAAATAATTTTAGTTAAGCTGGAATAAAATAAGTTTAAGTTTTTTATATTTTTTTTTTATTTCTGTTAATGTTTAAGTTATTTCCGGTAATGAAAAGGTGTTTTATGGCTCTAAATGTATAAAATGTTTAAATTTATGATGTTTTATTTGCTTAAACTTAATATTTATTATTTCAAGTGACAAAAATCTTTTGTAGTTTTAATTTTAGTTAATGAGCTGAAATAAAATGTTTACTTTTTTCAAGTTACAAAAATGTTTTTTATGGTTTAGTTGTAATTACTCTGTGAACTGCTTCTCTCTGTGTTTCTCAGAAAGCTGCATTCAATCAAGTCAAGTCACCTTTATTTATATAATGTTTTTAACAATACAGATTGTGTCAAAGCAGCTTTACAGTATCAAAATAGAAAAATGCTGTCAATGCATAAGGATAATAGTAAACACTCAATTTTCAGTTAAAGGCAGTTCATCATTGATTCAGTGATGTCATCATCCAGCTCAGTTCAGTTTAAATAGTATCTGTGCAATCAAGTCAATGATATCACTGGATATTAAGTGTCCCCAGCGAAGCAAACCAGAGGAACCAAAACTCCATCAGTGACAGAAAGAAGAAAAAACCTTTGGAGAAACCAGGCTCAGTTGGGGGGTCAGTTCTCCTCTGACCAGACGAAACCAGCAGTTCAATTCCAGCCTGCAGCAAAGTCTGTGTGTGTGCGTGACTTTGCTGCAGCCTGGAACTGAACTGCTGGTTTGGTCTGGTCAGAGGAGAACTGACCAGTGACTGACCCATCACTGAATCAATGATGAACTGCCTTTAACTGAAAATTGAGTGTTTACTATTATCCTTATGCATTATTGACACACTATTTTCCTAATTAATACTGTAAAGTTGCTTTGATACAATCTGTATTGTTAAAAGCACTATATAAATAAAGTTGACTTGACACACACACACACACACACAATACAGACGTTTCTATGAAATGCGTTGCCCTTTAATTTGCTTTTCAGATATTTCAGTATCTGATACCCGTTAAATGTCATGATTCACATGCTGAGGTTTTTGTTGCAGCTGCTTTGACCTGTGAATTGTGTTGAAATGACTTGTTGCTGCTGATTCTGTGATTCTGCTGATTGTTCCTTTACTGATGCTCCTTTATCTCTGTGTGTTTATAGATTTGCTCATCTGGGTCAGAACCAGCACAAGGTGGAGAGACGTGACGAAATGAAGAAATTAGACACCAGCCTCAGCCTGTGAGTGTGTGAGGAAAAAATGTGTCTATCTATATCTATCTATCTATCTATCTATCTATCTATCTATCTATCTATCTATCTATCTATCTATCTATATATTTGCATTTCATAGCCATAATTAATTGTAATAATAATTAAATTACTTACTCATCATTTTACATTTTTATACACTACCATTCAAAAGATTGGAATATTTTTTTTTTCTTTTTTGTCTCTTCTGTTCATCAAGGCTGCGTTTATTTGATCAAAAATACAGTAATAACAGTAAAAATTGTGAAATATTATCATAATTCCAAATAGCTGTTTTCTATGTGAAGTTCTGTTAATATGTTATTGATTGCTGCGATCAAAGCTGAATTTTCAGCATCATTACTCCAGTCTTCAGTCTAAATGCCTTTGTTGTCACTTTTGATTATTTTAATGCATCCTTGCTGAATAAAATTATTACATTTCTTTAGAGTAGATTAACAATTGAGGAACTATTTTAAATACTTTAAGCGCAGTTGTCGCTTATATATATCGCACACGAGCACACGGTGTGAACATACACATGTATGTTCACACCGTGTGCTGGTGTGTGTGTGACAGAGAGAGAGAAGACAGCAGGTGTGCGAGGGTTTCCCGTCGTTATGTAATGTCGTTTTTCACACCACATTGATGCTGTTGGAAACGTGCCTTTGTTTTGTTCTTGTTTTGTCATTTACGCTATTCACGCCTTCACATGGTTGTGGGCGGAGTTTGGAGGAGTTCTTGAGTTTAATTGGCTCATTTGGAGCATGGCTCGTCTGATAGGTGTCGACTTACACAGGATTATAAAGGTCACGTCTGCACTGGACATGAGTGTGTGTGTGTGTGGGTGTGTGTCTGCGTGTGAGTGTGTGCTTGTGAGTGAGTGTGTGTGCGCGTGTGTGTGTGTGCGCGCGCGTGTGTGCGTGTGTGTCTGCGTGTGTGACTGCGTGTGAGTGTGTGCTTGTGAGTGAGTGTGTGTGTGTGCATGCGTGCATGTGTGGCTGTGAGTGTGCGTGTGTGTGTGTGTGTGTGTGTGTGTGTGTGTGTGTTTGTGTGTGTGTGTGTGTGTGTGTGTGTGTGTGTGTGTGTGTGTGTGCGCGTGTGTGGCTGTGAGTGTGTGTGTGTGTGTGCATGCGTGCATGTGTGGCTGTGAGTGCGCGTGTGTGTGTGTGCGTGTGTGCGTGTGCTTGTGAGTGAGTGAGTGTGTGTGCGTGTGTGTGTGCGTGTGCTTGTGAGTGAGTGTGGGTGTGTGTGTGCGCGTGTGTGTGTATGTCTGCGTGTGTGACTGCGTGTGTGTGTGTGCTTGTGAGTGTGTGTGTGTGCATGCGTGCATGTGTGGCTGTGAGTGTGTGTGTGTGTGTGTGTGTGTGTGTGTGTGTGTGTGTGAGTGTGTGTGTGCATGCGTGCATGTGTGGCTGTGAGTGTGCGTGTGCATGCATGCATGTGTGGCTGTGAGTGTGCGTGTGTGTGTGCGCGTGTGTGTGTGTGCGTGTGTGTGTGCGTGTGCTTGTGAGTGAGTGTGGGTGTGTGTGTGCGCGTGTGTGTGTATGTCTGCGTGTGTGACTGCGTGTGTGTGTGTGCTTGTGAGTGTGTGTGTGTGCATGCGTGCATGTGTGGCTGTGAGTGTGCGTGTGTGTGTGTGTGTGTGTGTGTGTGTGTGTGTGTGTGTGCGCGTGTGTGGCTGTGAGTGTGTGTGTGCATGCGTGCATGTGTGGCTGTGAGTGTGCGTGTGTGTGTGCGCGTGTGTGTGTGTGCGTGTGTGTGTGTGCGTGTGCTTGTGAGTGAGTGTGGGTGTGTGTGTGCGCGTGTGTGTGTATGTCTGCGTGTGTGACTGCGTGTGTGTGTGTGTGCTTGTGAGTGAGTGTGTGTGTGTGTGCATGCGTGCATGTGTGGCTGTGAGTGTGTGTGTGTGTGTGTGTGCGTGTGTGTCTGTGAGTGTGCGTGCATTAGATTACATTATGATGAGAGAAGCAGCTGTTGAAAATGAATCAAATATTAATGAATGCTTTCTGTGAAGTCTGTTTATATATCATTGCAGTATTTATAATGTATGATCCCTCATAATGGTTTTACAGATGATTTACAGTAAAATGTGTTGATGTTTGACGCCTGTGGTTTTAGTTTTCACACACAAGGCTTTCTGAATGTTTATAATGGTGCATGAAAGTGTTGTATTATATACATCCAGGCCCCACAGGAACATGAGTGAAGGTTTAAGATGAACAAATGGAGGATGAGCCGAATCTCTCATACACACACACACACACACACACTCGTCTGATGATGTAATGCTTCCTGTCTGAGTGTGTGTGAGACTCAAATGGACACGCGCTGCTGTAAGTTCCTCAGGAAGTAGGAAGTGGCAGTGGCACGTCTGAAGGTGTCTTTCTGTAGGACAATAAGAAGGAAACTGAATCAGCAGCATGAGTGACACAAGCAGACAAACTGATAGGAAAGTGCTTTTGTCATTTAAATAAGACAGTATTCTTATCATTTGAGAAAAATAAAATATTAAAATTATATATAGATAGATAGATTCATAGATAGATATATATAGAGTACAGACCAAAAGTTTGGAAACATTACTATTTTTAATGTTTTTGAAAGAAGTCTCTTCTGCTCATCAAGCCTGCATTTATTTGATCAAAAATACAGAAAAGACAGTAATATTGTGAAATATTATTATACTTAAAATAATAGTTTTCTATTTGAATATACTTTAAAAAAATAATTTATTCCTGTGATGCAAAGCTGAATTTTCAGCATCATTACTCCAGCCTTCAGTGTCACATGTAACATCCAGTCTATCACATGATCATTTAGAAATCATTCTAATATTCTGATTTATTATGAGTGTTGGAAACAGTTCTGCTGTCTAATATATTTGATGAAGAAAAGGTTAAAAAGAACTGCATTTATTCAAAATAAAAAAAAAATCTAATAATATATATTCTAATAATATATTTTCTTTACTATCACTTTTTATCAATTTAACACATCCTTGCTGAATAAAAGTATTGATTTTATTTAAAAAAAAGAAAGAAAAAAAAATTACTGACCCCAAATTACTGACCAGTAGTGTATATTGTTATTACAAAATATTTATATTTTAAAAACATAGCTTCTTTTTTTTTTACTTTTTATTCATCAAAGTATCCTAAAAAAGTATCACATCTTCTGAAAAAATATTAAGCAGCAGAACTGTTTCCAACTTTGATAATGAATCATCATAGTAGAATGATTTCTAAAGGATCATGTGATAATGATCCTAAAAATTCAGCTTTGCATCACAGAAATAAATGATAATTTAAAGTATAATAAATTTAAAAACAATTATTTTAAATTGTAATTATATATCACAATATTACTGTTTTTTCTGTATTTTTGATCAAATAAATGCAGGCTTGATGAGCAGAAGAAACTTCTTTCAAAAACATTAAAAATAGTAATGTTTCCAAACTTTTGGTCTGTACTGTATATATTGACCATTGCTACAGTTTTAAAGCATGCATTCAGCTCTGTGTCTCGAACGGCTCTGGGACTCTGATCACTGTTCGGTTCATCTTCTACAAGCCTACGAGCAGAAACTTAAATCTGCTAAGCCTGTAGTGAGATCTGTAAAGACATGGACTAATGAAGCAGAGCTGGATTTACAAGCCTGCTTCGACAGCACTGATTAGAGTGTTCTTCAAGCTGCAGCCATTGATCTGGACGAGCTCATCCTCCATCAGTTTCTGACTTATTTAACATTGCAAAACTCATATTATATGACCTCATATTAAGTGATAATCCGGTTTCTAATTTTAAACAGGCTCACATCCATCCATCTCTCGGGTGTCAGAAGAGTTCATGCATATTTATGACTTACAGCTTCATTTACATTCCTTTAAGTTTTATTGACTCCTGCATTTCATGAGACTAAGTAACTTTAAAGTTCATTTAGTCTCTTTGTTCTTATTTTAGATTGGATGAGTGTGAAGGCTTGACAAGAGATCGGGTTGTTGTTTAAAGATGCATATTAAACAACATTTTTAATATTTTTCACATTTAAATTTACTTATCTGTTTATTTTTTCCTTTGTGTTTAAATTTGCCAAAACCCTCATTTTCATCAGCAGTTGCTTTTGCATGATGTTATTAAAAAAAAAAAAAATAGAGTATTCATGTATTTAAATTAAGTATCACTGTAACTTTTGCTCATTTTGCTCAATACACAACACGTTTATAGCACCATTTATATATATTCCTGCTTATTCTTTTTAAAAAATATTTAATGTTCAGTTATTAGAATTAAATAATTTTATATTGTTATTGTTTATATTTTGAATCTAATTTTATCCGTATCTCTTTAAAAATGAAAAAAAAAATTAATATTCAGTTAGTGGAATTAAATAATTTTATATTGTAGTGTTTTGGAAAATCTTTAATCAAATACCTATCTTTAAAAAAAATAAAATGTTATATTCAGTTATTAGAATTCAATTTAATCTAATTTCAGACATATTTTAAAAAATTATATTCAATTATTAGAATTGTATATTCTAATATTTTAAAATATTAGTTGCATATTTGTTTAAATTAAAATTTTTTTGTTTAATATTTAATTATTAGAATTCAATTATTTTAAGTTATAGTATGTTTAAATATGTTATAATGCAATTTTATAATGCAAAGTTTAATATTCAATTATTAATATTAGATTAGATTAGAATTATCATTTGTATTTTTTTTTATTAAAATGTTTTAATATTCAATTATTTGAATTAAATTGTTTAATATTATAGCATTTTAAAAATCTTTTCCATTTAATTTCTGTGTTTTTCCCCCCTGTGTTTTCCCCGGCAGCGCTCCGGTGTCTCTGTTCCCGTCGGACAGCATCTATGAGGTTTCGGCTCCAGAGGTGGACGTCCAGAGCCGCGCGGTGTTCGAGTGTCACGTTCAGACGGGTCGTGGCTGGGTCAGGACTCTTTGTCATGAGGACGTGCTCATGTACCGCGAGTACATCAAAAACAGATACATGTGAATGTCTCCAAACCAAACCGATTCACTGATGGAAAATATTCACTTTTGAATTATTAGAGTCATATACAAAATTCCTTTTCCCTATAAAACCAATGCAGAAGAACAGACGTCACTGTGGCTTTAATAGATTGTATGGCATGCAACAAATCGATTCGCAGACGAGTTTCTAATTAAGTTGTGCCTGATGTTAACGTGATGTATGATGCTACATATGTATTTAATGGAATAAAGTATCATGAGACTCACCTGAGTGTTTTCATGTTCATATGTACATGTTGGGTCAGCGTGTGTGTCGTCCTGCAGTGTTTGTGCTCAAATCCTTTGTGTTGTTGAGGACTTTATTAAGTGATCAGTTGCAGCATTTCACCTGCTGGAGCAGAAAACCGCTGAAAAACTCCCACAGACGCACAATGAAGAAGGAAACCGAGACGCATCTACAGAACAGAAGATCACGGCTGATGCATTTCACACCAGACACATAACCACCACCCAGAACACATTAGCAACCTCCTGGCAACCATCATATCATCCAGGGTCTTTTAGGTAGTTGCCAGGAGGTTGCTAAGGTCTTCTGGGTAGTTGCCAGGAGGTTGCCTAATGAACTTCCTGGCAACCGCTCGGCAACTCCCTGACATTGTGGCAGCGACTTTTGCACAGGGAACTACTGCTACATTTTCTTTGAAAGCTTTTAAAATGTAGTTTAATTTTATAATTTGTTGATTTGATGAATAGTACATACTGTAGCAATGCCCCAGAGAAAAGTAGAGAGTTAGGACTCCCTAGCAATCACATAGCAACAACCCTGAATACCACCCAGAACACCCTAGCAATCAGCCAGAACCACATAGCAACACCCAGAAGAAACAACCTCTTGGTAATCACCCAGAACACCCTAGCAACCAGCCAGAATACCTTAGTAACCTCCTGTCAACGACATAGCAACACCCCAGAGGATACAACCTCTAGGCAACCCACAGAACACCCTAGCAACTACATAGCAACGAGTCAGAACACCTTAGTAACCTCCTGTCAATGACATAGCAACACCCCAGAGGATACAACCTCTAGGCAACCCACAGAACACCCTAGGAACCACATAGCAACGAGTCAGAACACCTTAGTAACCTCCTGTCAATGACATAGCAACACCCCAGAGGATACAACCTCTAGGCAACCCACAGAACACCCTAGCAACCACATAGCAACGAGTCAGAACACCTTAGTAACCTCCTGGCAACCACATAGCAACACCCTAGAAGAAACAAACTCCTTGCAACCACCCAGAACAACCTAGCAACCACATAGCGACCAGCCAGAACACCTTAGTAACCTCCTGGCAACCACATAGCAACACCCCAGAGGAAACAACCTCTTGGCAACCATTCAGAACAACCTACCAACCACATAGCAACCGGCCAGAACACCGTAGTAACCTCCTGGCAACCACATAGCAACACTTTAGATGAAACAAACTCCTGGCAACCACCCAAAGCACGCTAGCAACCACTTAGAACTCCTTAGCAAACACCTGGCAACCACATAGCAACACTTCAGAAATATCAAACACCCCAAACTAGGGTTGTTCTGCCCATTTGCAACCCTACCCATAACATCCTAGCAACTACCTAGAACACCTTAGCAGCCACCATATCACCCAAGGTCTTCTAAGTGGTTGCTAGGTTGTTAACAACCTAGAAGACCTTATCAACCAACCACCACTCAGCAACACCCTGACATTGTAGCAGCGACTTTGTGGTAAGTACTGTTTACAGTTTTAAAAATATAGTGTAATTTTATAATTTGTTGATTTGATAAATCTCTCTCTCTCTCTCTCTCTCTCTCTCTCTCTCTCTCTCTCTCGCTGCAGCAGCGTCTCGTTTCTCTCTCTGTGTGCCGCGTGAGTCTGGATCCAGTGCACAGGCGTCTGCAGAAAGCAGTCACATGGCAGCAGGTGGAAACTTACGAACACACACACATACACACTCTCATGCATACTTGCTCGCTCAGAAAAGTGCTGCTGATTACAGGCCTTATAAAAGCTCCATTAGTCTGAGGACAACGATGAAGTGAGATGTGGACAAAAATAATAAAAAATGTGATTTCTCTTTTTATCTGAATGTGTGTGTGTGCCACTCGCTGCGGTTATTTCAACATCATAAGAGTGAAAAATAGACTAAAGCTCAAACTGAGCCGAATATACTTCAGCATTTAAGGCAAGCCATTTTTTCATGTACTGCTCAAATCTGATCTATTTCACTTCCACAATGTGTCTTTCAGACTAGTTGAAATAAACATCCAAAATATACATTTAAGTGTTTATTTTATTGCACTTTATATATTTGCATCTGGAGATTTCAATTGCAATACATATCTTTAAAAGTTTTTTCTTCCACTTCAGCAGCACTTACATACACCAAAACTTACAGTTTTATATGCATATTAATCTGTATATATGAATACATTAGCAACCTCCTGGCAACCGCATAGCAACACCCCAGAAGAAACAAACTCCTGGCAACCACATAGCAACCAGCCAGAACACCTTAGTAACCTCCTGGCAACCACATAGCAACACCCCAGAAGAAACAACCTCTTGGCAACCACATAGCAACTATCCAGAACACCTTAGTAACCTCCTGGCAACCACATAGCAACACCCCAGAAGAAACAAACTCCTGGCAACCACATAGCAACCAGCCAGAACACCTTAGTAACCTCCTGGCAACCACATAGCAACCCCCCAGAAGAAACAAACTCCTTGCAACCACATAGCAACCAGCCAGAACACCTTAGTAACCTCTTGGCAACCACATAGCAACACCCCAGAAGAAACAACCTCTTGGCAACCACATAGCAACCACCCAGAACACCTTAGTAACCTCCTGGCAGCCACATAGCAACACCCCAGAAGAAATAACCTCTTGGCAACCACATAGCAACACCCCAGATTACCTCAGTAACCACCTGGCAACCACATAGCAACACCCCAGAAGAAACAAACTCCTGGCAACCACATAGCAACTATCCAGAACACCTTAGTAACCTCCTGGCAACCACATAGCAACACCCCAGAAGACACAACCTCTTGGCAACCACATAGCAACACCCCAGATTACCTCAGTAACCTCCTGGCAACCACATAGCAACACCCCAGAAGAAACAAACTCCTGGCAACCACATAGCAACCACCCAGAACACCTTAGTAACCTCCTGGCAACCACATAGCAACACCCCAGAAGACACAACCTCTTGGCAACCACATAGCAACACCCCAGATTACCTCAGTAACCTCCTGGCAACCACATAGCAACACCCCAGAAGAAACAAACTCCTGGCAACCACATAGCAACCACCCAGAACACCTTAATAACCTCCTGGCAACTGCATAGCAACACCCCAGAAGAAACAACCTCTTGGCAACCACATAGCAACCACCCAGAACACCTTAGTAACCTCCTGGCAACCACATAGCAACACCCCAAAAGAAGAAACAACCTCTTGGCAACCACCCAGAACACCCTAGCAACCAGCCATGAAACACAAAATAAAAGCAGACTTGTAAATAAATTAGTAGCTATGGCCATGAAAAATGTTACAAAATCATTGTTTTGCAGTTTCATTTATATTTTGCAATTCTTTATTTTTGTTTGCAAAAATCACTTTTTTTAATACTTTCATTTTTGTTTGCAAAACGTTTTTTTCTTTTGCAGTACTTAAGTTCTTTTGCAAATATGTGTGGCATTGAGTTGACTCCATAGTAAAACCTCAGTGAAATCTCTTTAGTCTTCAGACTCGTGTGTAGGAATATTTATTCATATAAATATCATCTCTGTTTGATCAGACACTTGATCCAGTTAGAATCCACCTAAAACATGAACTATATGTATTTGTATTCTATTGCATGGTTCTCTGGAATACTTTTGTATATAATGACACTAAACTGTATAAGTGATTGTTGACCAGGCAATGGATTGATGTCATGAGTATCTGTGTAATAAGAGGGTGAATGTACTGTACATGCAGCTTGACATGAGGGTTTATTTTATGATAATGAGCATTAAAGCTCATGCATTAGAACTGCAGTCATTCACACAGCTCATCACGGATTACATGACATTTATTTTACTCTTGTTCCTGTTGCATGAGATGTTGTTTTGTCTTTCTCTCAGTGCTTCTCGGTTTTCTTCATCATTCACACTTTTTCTCCCTCCTCTTTCTTTTTCTGTTAACATTGTTGTAATCTCATATTTCTCAGCAGTGAGTAAATACATGGAGCTGCGCTGGTTTCTAGGATACCAGGGGAAAAAGAGATGGAGAGATACAGAGAGAGAGAGAGAGAGAGATGAGCTTCATTGCAGTCAGATATTAGTGATCATGACACTCATGACAAACAGATCAAAATTATTTGATAATATATGTAAATAAGTAATACACAAAAACATTTAAATGTTATATTAAATATATACATAATATATAAATCATATGCAATATCTTGTTTATTTTAATATATTTATATTTAATATTTAATTAAATATTTTAAAATAATTTACACATAATAAAATAAAATATAAACATGATATATGTGAAATTATATATTACATTAAATGTGATTTAATATCTTGCTTTTTTAATATATGTATATATAAATTATATTGCATTACATTAATATTACGTGAAAATTATACATTTTTAATACATTTAAATATAAATTATATTACATTGTTTATAATTTTAAAATAATATATATTAATATATTTTTAAAATTGTTTTACATCATGCGATTTAATATTGTTTTTGATTATTTTAATTATTTGATATTTATGTAAATATTTTATAATAAATATTTTTAAATTACATATAAAACAGTATATATTGTGTGTGTATATATAATTGTGATATAAAATGAAAATATAAATGTTATTTAAATTATGTAGTGCACAAAAGTATTTTATATATATTTTATCTATACTATAAAATACGTGAGATATTTTGAAATATGCAATATGGCTGGAGTCAGAACATATAGATGATGTGTGTCAGATTATGCTGGTTTTTAAGGTTCAAATTAGAGTGAATTCCAGCAGTTAATTACAAAAGAGACATTTATGAATTCATTTTCAGCCAGTCAGTCATTACAGCAAAATATATCCAGACATTAGTATTAATATATTAGTATTAATCTGCAAGTTACTTTCCCTCTTGCTCAATTTTACATTCTTTCTCCTCCAGCTGTTTGTATCTCTCACAGGTTTTTCTTGCTTTAGCTGGACTCTCCTGAGCTTCCAGACGTCTGTCAGGTGTTTTATCCTCACTATATTATAATTAACACTGTTCTCTGATGCCGTTGCATTTACACATCTGACGCTGACGTGATGTTGCAGGTGTTGCCAGGGTGTTGCTAGGGTGTTACTATGCGGTTGCTAGGTTGATTGTTATTTTATAGAAACACCTCTCACATGTTCTTCAGCGCATGCAACTCTAGTTTTAGTCTTAAAATGAGGACCTTTAGAAACTTTCAGATCTCTTTTTGATTAGACTCTGTGGTAATGAGCATCATGTGTGTCATCCGTCTGTCTTTGACTCTCTGAGCCTGCTGTAAATGGAGTTTCAGAAAGGCCTCGCGGGTGCTGTGATCGTTCAGATGTTCGCTGTGCAATATCTGACTGCTCTGTGACGATGTGAACAGAACATTCACCCCATGAGCTCCATTACAGACTGTTTCTGTCACTAAATCACCTGAGGAACATGTTCTCTTTGGTTAAACCACGGTTAATTTTCTTAAGGAATTTTGTATCTGTGTCCTTTTTTTTTTTTTTTTTTTTTTTTTTTTTAATAACTGTACTGCCTTAATGGTTTGTTGTTTTGTTGTGTTTCAAAAAGAAAGAAAGGAAGAAAGATTAGCGAACCCCCTGTGTCCTGATCTAAATCAAATGATTCGCGATCCGATTCGAGCACTTCGAAGCAGTGAATCATTTTGCGACGCAATGGTTTAATTGATGAGGAGTTTCAAAAAGCTCCGTTTCACCATCACTACGTGCTTTTTAAAATCATTACAAGCGATGTCGACATTCGAAAAGGGCTCTTTTGATCAGTGGTTTTTTTTTTTTTGGCTAGTGAATCGCTTGAACTGAATGATCGGAGTCACGAGTTTGAATCAATCGGAGCGGTTCCAGCGTAAATGACTCACTCAATTGAATCGATTCATCTGTTCCTCCGCTTTTCTCGTCTTCAGTCATGTTTACACGACACTGTCAGCAGTAATACTGGCTTAGCTCGCTAGTTTTAACTTAAATAAGCGAAAAAGTATGATTTTTACAAATAAAATATCCATATTTCCATTCCAAAGATCCAACACAAATCTAGAACACATTCAGGTGAGGAAACCGATTTACTGCTAACTACTGAATCACTCCATTAATATGACGAGCTGCAGCTCAAAATACATGTTAGATGGAAACATTGAGTTTGTAGCTTAATTGACTATTTGATCTGAAATAGTTTGACACTTGCTGACAGTTCATTAGCAAATCAGCTGAAAGCATCCAGTCTCTCCTTCCATTTAAGTGAATGTTCAACTGATGAGTTTAAATGTTTGAGAAATGATTGTTGTATCTGATCGTATGAATCGTGATAGTCAATGTAAAAAGAGCAAATGGGAGAAGTAGATGAAGACAAAACAGCACAACAACAAAGTATTAATGAAGTTAACCATCATGCAAGTTTGCCAGCCTTAATTGAATACAGATTTTGTATAAAATACAGTTGCTCTTATTGCATAAATAATCACAGCATGCGTCACGTGCAGTCAGTATTTTGCATTAGATCAAACATTGATATATTATCTTATGCACATCAGTTGTAATCATTCACCTGTCCTGTAGATCGCCTCGGGCGCGCGCAGGAGTCGGCGGGGGCGCGCTGACGTCATCGGGGTTTATTAGCGGCGCTCGGACCCGCTGGCGCCAGTCAGTGTCTCTCCGCTCCTCGTGCACTAAACCAGATCCAGGACTCATGTCCGGGAATCCAGACCGGAGTACAGGATTGACCTGAAGAGGAACACGCGAGCGGGCAGCTGAAGGAACTCTCTCCGTCTCTGTTTTCCTCCATGTGAAGGAAAAGATACAAGGTTCGTTTTTCCCGATTATAAACTCAAATGAGATGCTGCATTTGAAGTACGAGTTTTAAGAGTCTGTGCGCAAACAAACTGCGTTATTTTGTCATTCTTCCCGAAGCGAGGTTCTTGGTTTCAGCACCACGGACAGCGCAAACGCCGCTTATATTTGTTCTGATCTCCAATAAATATTTTTTTTCAATTTGACTATTTTATGGGTTTACATCTTATTTTAACGTGTTATTTTAAGTGCGATGTCCACCGAAAAGACTTCTGACAGCATAGAGTTGTTTCTATTTCTGTTACATCAAAAGCAAAGACAGCGATTGTGCGTTATTTTTTTTATTATTATTTTTTTTTTTGCACCTTTTTTTTGCACTTTTTATGCACAAACAAACGTTTAAGACTTATTTTATTTCGTGAGTAAAAGCGAGATTCTCAAAATCAACATTTAAAGCGACTTTGATAATCAATAGTCAAATGCCCTAGACCTTTACATGAAATTTCAACCATGAAGTCCATACATCTGCGCACATAGTGGCTTTCATTTCTTTTTCGTTCATGTGAAGGAAATAGTACGACGGCAACTGCACAGTTTTTGCAGATTATATACTGAACTAAGAGCTTATAACTTTTAAAATAGGTTTATGCACAAAGAAACATTGTAATGCTTCTTTTTTTTCGTGAGTAAAAGCGAGACTCTCTGACTTGATTTTCAATCCTCAAATACCCTAAAGGAGGATTTGTAATTGTTTACCCAACCTGATTGTGATTTTAATATACAGAATATGATTTGATGTGGTTTTATGTGTTATTTTAAGCATGAAGTCCCCTAAACAGACACACATCTGCTTATATAGTGGGTTTTATTTCATTTTCGTTCAGAAAATACACAATCTTTGCTGATAATGTGCTGAACTAAGAGTTTAAAACATCAAAATGATGTTTATTCTCAAATAAATCGCAACTTATTTTGTTTATGCTTGAAAAAATTAAAAACTTTGAGATTCAGCACCATGGACAGCTCCGATTGATTTTCAATGGCCAACTGTTAAACCGATTTCTTCATGCAAATGCTATAATGTGGTTTTACATCTTCTAATATCCATGAAAAAGACTTCTGTACTATTTCTATTGCATCAAGACATTGATTGTGCAGTTTTCCAGCCTCAAAACAGGAACTTGCACTTCAAGTTTATGCACAAACCAACGTTTTGTGATTTTCTTCATGCAAATGATATCAACAAACTTAAGTTTGAAGTATCTACTGTCATTTCTAGGTTTTTTTGATGGATTTTCCTCATCTGATGTCATTGTTTTGTGTCCAGGCTGAGCGATGAACGAGAGCGCAGCACTTAACGAGAGCGGTGCTGGTTTGCCGGCATCCTCGTGGCTGGAAGCTGAAGCCTTTGACAGCAACCGGACCCTGGCGCTTTCATCGGCGGCCCTCGAGTTCCACGTCAACCCGTGGGACATCATGCTGTGCCTGTCCGGGACGGTGATCGCCTGTGAGAATGCCATCGTGGTGGCCATCATCTTCTACACGCCGACGCTGCGCAACCCGATGTTCGTCCTGATCGGCAGCCTGGCTACCGCTGACCTGCTGGCCGGCATGGGATTAATCCTGAACTTCGCTTTCCAGTATCTGGTCTCGTCTGAGACCATCAGCCTTATTACGGTCGGATTCCTGGTGGCGTCCTTCACAGCGTCCATCAGTAGCCTGCTAGCCATCACTGTTGACCGCTACCTGTCGCTCTACAATGCCTTGACGTACTTCTCTGAGAAGACGCTGCATTATGTGCATCTGATGCTGGTGGGGACGTGGGGTGCGTCGCTCGCATTGGGACTGCTGCCTGTTTTGGGCTGGAACTGCTTGGATGATGCATCCACCTGCAGCATCGTGCGTCCGCTCAATCGCACCAACCTCACCCTCCTCGCCACGTCGTTTTTCATCATCTTCGCCCTCATGCTCAGCCTGTACTTCAAGATCTGTAAGATAGTGTGTCACCACGCACACCAGATCGCTCTGCAGCAGCACTTCTTCACCACCTCGCACTATGTGGCCACCAAGAAGGGCGTCTCCACGCTCGCCATCATCTTGGGCACGTTCGGCGCCAGCTGGCTGCCCTTCGCCATTTACTGTCTGGTCGGGGAGCGCGAGTATCCGTCGGTGTACACATACGCCACGCTGCTCCCCGCCACCTACAACTCCATGATCAACCCCATCATCTACGCCTACCGCAACACCGAGATCCAGCGCTCCATCTACATGCTCTTCTGCGGCTGCTTTCAGACCAAAGGCTCATACCGATCCAGATCGCCCAGCGAGGTGTAGATCCTCTGTGCTTTGTTTTTAACCCTGTAAAGCCTGAAATATGAAATAACGGTCCAGTTTTGGGAAATTGAACAGTTTATTGAACAATAGTGTATTATTTTGTGAGGCTCTTAAGGCTCATATAGTGAGAATGTGGAGGAAAAAAACAGCTAAATATTATTCAAAGTCCCAAATCTGTGCAAAAGCATCCAAGTTGTAATGTAAATCATTGAGATTGCTCTATATCTCCAGTAATATCTCAGTAAGATTAGATGTACTGTAAATGATCCAAACATATAATGCAGTGATTGAGAGATGAAGAAATAAAGGCTCCTCAGAAGATGTGAGATGTTCTGGAGGCTTGTGAAGATCATTCCTCCGCTGAGGAACAGTGAAAGTAAAGCTTCTGGAAACAAACGCTCTTCAAAAGATCCTGAGGATCAGATTTGAGACTCTAAAACATGATTGATGGAGAATGAAGTAAAGCTGAGCTGCTTCAGTCCAGTAAGAGTTCATCTGGAAATATTACTGCAGTTATTCTGACCTTTACTTGATCAAAATCACACAAGATCTGACACGAGCTGAAGCTGAAGCTGGACGCTTGTACAATTACACTAAAAGAGCTCTGACTGGATAAAACACTCTAAACTCTCAATCAGACGACAGGAGACATTGTGTTTTGCTCATGTTAATCACTGAGGCCTTATACATTTGCGCATCAGTAGGCTTTATAGGGTTAAACTCTCATTCATGTCACGTGCAGAAGTATGAATATGACGCTTGAAGTGTTGCGCAATTGCACTTTACTGAGACCCGGGCGTCTCGACACGCTGTGAACAAGCAAAGACCCTCATCAAGAATGTATATTTATATTATTTATAAGCGACATGTTGCACTTTACTGTACAAATCTAGATGCCAAAGCAGTATTTGCGTAGGCCTACGTGTTTGGCGATTTACTCGTGTGATGGGTTTTCTATTTTGTAAAGTTATCCATGACTGTACATTTTATACAAGACAGTGAACACAAAATAAAACATGAAAAGTCAAATGTTTTTTTTTTTCATCACTGAACGTGTGTTTGTAAGATTGAGTGTGTGTGAGGAAATGAAGGAATAATACAAGAGCTGAAACTGTTGAGAAGGATATTGTGGTTGTCTTGATGTCATCTATTTAAAGGGACACTACACCTAAAAATGATCCTCTGCAGTGAATGGGTGCCGTCAGAATGAGAGTCCAAATATCTGATAAAAACATCACAAGTAATCCACAGCACTCCAGTCCATCAGTTAACATCTGGAGAAGAGAAAAGCTAAAACAAATCCAGCATTATGAGTAATCCATTATATTAGTGACAGTTAAATTGCCTTGATGGATTTGTATCTAACAAACACACAGCTTTCGTCTTCTCCAGATGTTAACTGATAGACTGGAGTGCTGTGGATTATTGTGATGTTTTTATCAGCTGTTTGGACTCTCATTCTGACGGCACCCATTCACTTGCAGTGAGCAAGTGATGCAATGCTACATTTCTCCAAATCTGATGAAGACACAAACTCATCCATATCTTGGATGGTCTGAGGGTGAGTAGATTTTAGCAAATGTTCATTTTTGGGTGAACTGTTCCTTTAATTACAATGCTATAAAACAAAACAAAAAAAACATACAATCAACATGCAAACTGAAATAATATTTGAACAAATTAATTGTGGTTAATTAATTTACCTACACTGACACTCCTAGTTTCTGTTAATAATATTTTCTAGCTAATATTTGGTTAAATTGGCTGAATTGTGAAGTCACAGACATCAGAAGACACTGAGGATCTCTTGGTTTGTCGTCACTGTCAGCACCTGCTGTGTCTGCTGATTAATGAAGCTCGTCTGACAGTCATGAATTTTTCCTCCTTCAACACTAATTAAGTTCAGGAGTGGACGAGAGGCTCATACAGATTCATTCATTCAGTTCCATCATCACTGAAGCAGTTAGAGCAGGAACATCCCGGTAACATCTCAGCACTGCTAATTACATCCTTCCTTTTTGACCATTTGACCCCCATTGGTTTCAATGTTATTCGCCAAAAATCAACACAAAAAATTAGACAACCTTTATTGTAACTTGCCAAAGACTAAAATATGAAATACATGAGAACTTAGAACTTGAAATTGAGACTCGTCTTCTGAGGAAATTTCAGAGAATGCAGATTTTTTGACTGTGAAACTCAAATAGATGAAGAAACATTTAATCTATTTTCACAGCCAAAAAAAAACAAAAAATCTATGAAATTATGCTTTTTGTTTTTGTTATTTGGGTCTCAGTGTGAGAAATCCATTTTACCCTCAGAATGAATTTGAAAATTTTGTCAATAAAAATGGCAATAAATACTACTCATAAGTACAAATTAGATACCATTTATACTTATAGTTCTTCATTGATGGCCAATCAAAAGTATACAACCTCTGAAAATCTTATATTATTATTTCATTATATTATAGTTGATTTTTTAGTGTTTGAGTCTTGTTTGAAAAACATAAAAAATAATAATAAATAAGCTTTAAATGCACCACAAGATCCAGTTCTGACATTTAGATAAAAAATGACCAAAGCAAATAAATAAATAATAAAATACAATTTTACGTGTTAAATACTCATTATATAGTTATGACAAATTTGTTTAAAAATTACCAGGTCAAAAAAATAAAATAAAAATAATCAAATTTGCACAGATGAATTATTCACAATAAGATCAATTAAATGCATTTAGAAAGTAAATAAGGTGGATTTTTATTTCATGCCAACTTTAAACATAAATCAATAAATGAAGATAACATGAAATGGGATTTACAAAACGTAACTTCTGTGATTTATTTCAAAGTGAAAAAAACTGATTATTGTAGTTTTATAAGAAAATACTGTTTCAGTCTTAATGCTTCAATGTTAATTATTTGTGAAATTTACTACCAGTTTCAGAGTGAACGTTGATTCAAAGTAAATGTTCGTCAGTTTGTCGCCTCGTGTCCTGATGGTAAGTCGATTCTGATGTCATTTAGTCTTTCTTGCCCTTGCGGCGACATTATTAGACAGTCATTGACACAAGACGGACTATATTTAAACATGCTGTTTCTGAACCATAATTATTCTAGTTGTGGAAAATTACATGATGATCTTGCAAAAAAGGCTTTTTGTGATGTTTGTGACTGAAATAGACACTGAACTGTTGGTCTGTATTGTGTAAAGCAGAGCTCTATGAGAGTCCAGACTGAGGTGACTGTGTTATCTGTCTGTGTTTGAACAGACGCTCACTTGCTCTGAGCTTCACAGGTTGAGTCACAGTGTTATTCTGATGGATGTGGGTGCAGCAGACGGGCTTCATCACCGTCTGTGGGATGGTGGGTGTCTGCTGGCCGCTCGATGACGTGCCGTCCTCAAGAGTTTGGAGCTGGATGGAGTGAGTGAACGAGGTGTTTTCTCATGTTCCTGTAGTTCAGACAGGAGGTTGTGGGTTTGATTCCCAGGAAATGCATTAACTGCTGTACCTTGCATTCAGTGCAAGTTTTTGGATAGAAGCATGTGCAAAATGCACTAGTGTAAATGTTACATGCACTGAAAAAAAAACAAAAAAAAAAAAAAAAAACTGGGGTAGAAATAATTTTCGCTCAGAAATTATTGGTGAATTTGACAAATAATTACAAAGAAATAGCAAGACTCTTTGAATTACACATAAAATTTGAAGTAGAAAAACTGAAATGGTATTTCTTGTAAAATAATGTAAAATAATTTTTTGAAAGTGTATATGTCAGCAACTTTAGCATAGCTTTACAGTGAAATACAGATCATGAAAACCAAAAATGCTTGTGTAGTGTGCATGAATGCTGAAATAAAATATTCTCATAATGATAAGTTTAGAATAAGTTAACAATAACACAATATTGAACGTTCTTTTTTAGTTTTGTTAACTAGCATGAAACATATGCATGAGCATTTAGGTTCATGTAATTTTGTGTGTGTGTCCATACAGTATCTATATATATATAGAATCAGCAACACAGACATTTTTGAGCATCTCTGTTCCGGGAGTTTATGATGTTTTGATGCGTGTTTGTGATTCCCGCGGGGTTTGTCTGCGCGCTCTCGATGTTTTATTCATGCGCGCCCACGCGAACCATCTGAATCTCTAAAGCGGCTCGAGTCATCTCTTAGCAACACACCCACTGAACGACACTGACCTTCATCATCACCTCCTCCTCATCCTCCTCTCGTTCATTACCTTCACAAGCAAATGCAATAAGGACGAAGTACATGTTAAACATTTAAGCGTTTTCAATCATCCAGCAAATTAGTCTTGATTTTTTTTTTTTTTTTTTTTGAAAACAATATGCTTTCACAGGGGAAAAAACACAGTTAGTTTAATCAAACAACCAAGTAATACAAGCATCTCAGTAAAATTGAAAAAAACACATAAACACTAGGGTTGGGTGATACGACTTATTTTGTTTACAATACGATACGATACTTTTAAAGGTCAGTATCGTCGAAATCGTTACCGACACGATACTTCTAAACTGAACTTTTAAATTATGAAATGTATTAAATTACTAAGAGTAAAATAGTTTATGCTTTATATTTGAAACACATTTTTAACATTCAATACGCCTTAATTGCAACATATTAAGTTACATTTTTGTTTACACGTGGTTGAAATCAGTATTCTGTATCGGTATACAATATTCTGACAGTGTATGATTTATACTAACGTTACAGAATAGAACATGATCAATATGAACTTTTAACATTCAATATAAATAAATCACTGGTAAATAAAACACCTTAGTATCGATATATTTTATTTGAGTATCGATACTTTTGATATTTCGCATCAGTATCGATATATCGATACTTCAGGATCGATACGCCCATCTCTAATAAACACACACATTTATAGTAATGGAAATCGATTACAGGCAATGTTTCATTTCAGGGAAAATGCAGACTAGTGTACTAGGTGAAAGTGCAGACTGTAGTAAATACTTCAGTCTCTGTGCCCCAGGAGCTCAATAAACGCATAAATGAGTGACGTTTCAGCACATGGTTATATTTTTAAAACACACCTGAACAAGCTAATCAAGGTCTGAAGGGTAGAAAGCTACAGACAGGTGAGTTTTAATTAGGGTTGGAGCTGAATTCTGCAGGGCTGCGGCTCTCTAGGACCGGATTTCGCCATCCCTGCTCTAGTGTAAGCCTAGCCAAGCCTAGCAAATACCCTAAGACTGGCTATCAATGTACTGATTCATGCTAGCAACATGCTCATCATGGTATCAATGTGCTAAAACATACTAGCAATGTATTAAACCATGCTAAAACATGATAATATTGTGCTAAATCATGCTAAAACATGCTAGCAATATGTTAAAACATAATAGCATTGTGTTAAATCATGTTAACAGTATGTTAGCAAACATGCTAATCATGCTAGAAACATGTTAACTACATGTTAATCGTGCTAGCAACATGCTAATCATGTTAGAAACATGACATCAACATGGTAACAAAATGCTAATCATGCTAGCAACATGCTAGTAACAGGCTTAACACGTTAAATCATGTTAACAACATGCTTATCATGCTAGAAACATGCTAGCAATATGTTACTCTTGTTATAAACTTGTTAGCAACATGCTAACCACATGTTAATCATGCTAGAAACATGCTAACAAAATGTTAACTACATCCTAATCATGGTAGCAACACACCAATCATGCTAAGAACATGCTAACAACATACCAATCACGTTAGAAAAATGTTAGCAACATGATAACAAAATGTTAATCATGCTAGCAACATGATAGTAACATGTTAATCATGCTAGAAAAAATGTTAGCAACATGCTACTCATTTAAGAAACATGCTACCAACATGTTAACTACATCCTAATCATGGTAGCAACACACTAATCATGCTAACTACATGATAACAACATAACTACATGCTAATCATGCTATAAACATGTTAGCAACATGCTAATCACGTTAGAAACATTTTAGCAATATGTTTATTGTGCTAGCAACACACTAGTAACATACTAATCATGCTAGCAAAATGCTAGTCATGCTAAAAAAACATGCTATCAACATCTAATATATCTAAATTGTAAAACTTTTTTTCAAGCTTGTAAAACTGCTTGAACTTTCAGACTAGGCTTTCTCAAGCCAGCCTAAAGTTTCTAGTTCTAACCTGATCTCTAAATTGCGTAGATATGTATAGCTAGATTCCCTCTTAACGGCTTCTTCTATAGGCCGCTATACGTAAGCAGTCCGCCGTATTGGACTGTCAAAGCCGTTCCATAAAACATGTTGTTACTGTCACATGACCTACCAACATCAGTTGAGTCGCTTCACTGCCGTTCATAAATCCTCTCCCATGGCCTCATGGGATAGTAAAGTGTCTATCAAATGCACACTTCAGAATCAAGGCAGAAAAAGTAGGTCATCCAGGTACTTTTCGCCTGCTGGTTTTCGAATACTATGGATTCGGACACACTACTCGCCTCACGTATTGTTTTATACATACTATATAGTAGGGAAGTATCCGATTTCGGACACAGCGTTATTGTTTTATTACTTGGTAAAGGGAATGACCGAAAAGTAGTTTGACCAATAGTGTGCAGGCATTGTACATAATCGACCAATCGTGGCGTGCGAGAGGGCGGGATCTACAGTGGATGGTTGAAGCAATGCAAATGCGCGCACACATATTATTGATATTTTCTTTATTTTCATTAAGTCCAAGAAAAAGAGGACGTGTGATCACTCTATTAAAGTAACTGAAAGATTTTAGTTACATTTAAAGAGTTAGTGTCTGATGTGTCCCGTGAGCTGCAGTGAGTGTGTGTCACAACAGCTGCTCACTCCTGAGATTTTTAGGTGAGATGGCTTGCCATTTGCATTAATTTTTTCTCAAAACGCTCAGGGATTGATTATTGATACTGCAGCGCCATCTGCAGGTCACAGTAGCTCATTGCATTTCGGATTTGGTCTGATGCAGTTCTCAGATTGACAGACAGGCGGCGCTGGTGAGGGACATTCATCTGCTTAAAATCAAACCTCATGTTTAGATTAGAAATCCTATGTCGTACTGAAAGCTCCTAAAAGATTTAGGATTGGGATGATATATGCAAAAGTAACCATTTAATGAAAAACATTTTTTTTAATGTTTTTTAAAAGCACAAAAAGCAACAAATCTATTAAAAATGTGACAATTGTATAAAAACTACCAAATTATCTATAATTATTTTGTTAGAATGGTAGTTCCGGTCAAGCCAAGATATGATGATATTTAATTCTCAGAAAACTTGTTGAAAACATGTCCAGGTCACATTTCACCCCAAAATAAAATAAAAAAATAAATAAAATAAATAAAATAAATAAAATAAATAAAATAAAATAAATTAAAATAAAATAAAATAATATAATATAAAAAAAATGTACAGTTTAATATAATTTCTTTATGCATTTATTTTATTTTATTTTATTATACTTCCTCCAGGTCATATTTCACACCAAAAAATATTATATTTTAAAAATGTCAACAATCTTCTTAAAATAATATAAAAATAAAATTCTTTATGCAAAATAATTTCTAAAATATTTTTTATTTTCCTTTTAATTGCTGACCTGTGAATATTTGAGTTCTTTTAAGATTCACCAAATCAATATTATTGACTTAAACTGTTGTTTTAATAATCAACGTTTCAATCTTGTTTTCCGTTCAGCATTGAAGGAAACTCCACATTTTAGCTTGTGAGGCATTATTTCCTGCGATTATGACTCTTGTGTATATTTATGTCTTCATTTTACACTTAAAAGTTTGTGCAAATGCACATAAATGTTTAAATATTTCTGTTTCTGTCACCAAATTCCTCTCATGAATGGACAACCCCATAATTCAGTATCCTGTCAGAACCTTGAACATGAGTTTTTATTAATTCAAGCAAACTGTTACAGTAAACAGTTACATACGTTACACTGTATACAGTATTTTAAATCATGTTTAATCTTTGTTTGTGACTCCTTTTTTCCGTTTGGAACATAGAAACAGCGAATGCTGGAGAAATGCGGGCAGAAGTAGTAACAGCACAATACATTCAACTCATCAACATTTATACAAACCATAAGGCCTAAGAAAGAGAAACCAGCGTCCAGTCCCGACAGCGACACACACACAGATGATGAGCGTTTACTTTCATCTCGTGTTCACTCACAAACTCTGCTTTGAAATATGACTAGGTCTGTTCTCATGTTTTGGCAAACAATTTTTCATAAATTGAGAAATGCAATAAATTACAATTTATAGACCCCAGAAAAAGGCCACAATGTTTTTTGTTGGACCTTTATGGGAAGGTGTCAATATTTCAATGGATGAATCTCATGAAAACATGTCACATTTCACCCCAAAATCAAATAAATAATTTAGAAAAAAATAAAAAATAAATAAAAAAAGACAGAAAATTAAGGACATTTTAGGATTTTATATTCATGTTTACATTTAAAATATGTATTTATTATTTTGGAGGAAAAATTTAAATACTGAAAAATTATATATATATATATATACAGTACAGACCAAAAGTTTGGAAACATTACTATTTTTAATGTTTTTGAAAGAAGTCTCTTCTGCTCATCAAGCCTGCATTTATTTGATCAAAAATACAGAAAAAACAGTAATATTGTGAAATATTATTACAACTTAAAATAATAGTTTTCTATTTGAATATACTTTAAAAAAATAATTTATTCCTGTGATGCAAAGCTGAATTTTCAGCATCATTACTCCAGCCTTCAGTGTCACATGTAACATCCAGTCTATCACATGATCATTTAGAAATCATTCTAATATTCTGATTTATTATGAGTGTTGGAAACAGTTCTGCTGTCTAATATATTTGATGAATAAAAGGTTAAAAAGAACTGCATTTATTCAAAAAAAAAAAAAAAAAATCTAATAATATATATTCTAATAATATATTTTCTTTACTATCACTTTTTATCAATTTAACACATCCTTGCTGAATAAAAGTATTGATTTTATTTTAAAAAAAGAAAGAAAAAAAAATTACTGACCCCAAATTACTGACCAGTAGTGTATATTGTTATTACAAAATATTTATATTTTAAAAACATAGCTTCTTTTTTTTTTTACTTTTTATTCATCAAAGTATCCTAAAAAAGTATCACATGTTCTGAAAAAATATTAAGCAGCAGAACTGTTTCCAACTTTGATAATGAATCATCATATTAGAATGATTTCTAAAGGATCATGTGATAATGATCCTAAAAATTCAGCTTTGCATCACAGAAATAAATGATAATTTAAAGTATAATAAATTTAAAAACAATTATTTTAAATTGTAATAATATTTCACAATATTAAATTTTTTTCTGTATTTTTGATCAAATAAATGCAGGCTTGATGAGCAGAAGAAACTTCTTTCAAAAACATTAAAAATAGTAATGTTTCCAAACTTTTGGTCTGTACTATATATATATATATATATATACATATATATATATATATATATATATATATATATATATATATATATATATATATATATATATATATATATATATATCAACACATTTTTACCAAAATTCCTAATAAAAAAAAATCTCAAATTCTCACTACTGTAGTGTACAACAAAATGCATACTTCATCAATGATCACAATGTGAAAAAAAAATTATATATATATATATATATATTTCCTTTTCAAATGGGATTAATTAAATGTTTTGCAAATATTTATTGTGAGGTGAAATATAACCTGAAAAAGAGATTCAGTCATGTATTTTAGTCATCTTGACACGTTAATAAAAACGTTCCTTCATTTTTTTTCCTTTGACTTTGTCCATCACAAGCACACAGTGACATCAAACATCACGTCTCTGAAATGGAAGAACGGTTAAGATGATAAAGAAAGTATAATAATCATCCATCACGTTCTGATCTGCCGCATTGCGACGTTCCTGTCGTGTCCAGAAGAGGCCGCTGTCGTCTCGCGCTGAACTATAACAGCTAAACCACTGGGTTTGTTCTTCTTATTGAGAATAAAAGACTGATAAATTCAAATGAAAGAAATATGACACCCCCACATGGTTATTTTCATTCATCAGTTGCACAACAAGTGGTTAAAAACATTAAAGCAAAGCATTCTGGGAGTATGGAATACAGTCGTGTGCAGTCCTGATGTTTCCTGAATTAGACTGCGACTGATCGGAGAGTGTTTGTGGGAAAACTGTAACTGGGAAGAAGGTTAGCTGAGATTTCATGAAACGACGTTCGTCTTTCTCTCATTCCATCCAGTCGACCTCGTCGAACTCGTCCTCGTCCTCGGAGTCGCTGTACTCCACCGCGATGCGGCGCGACAGGATGGTGGCCACGTCGTTCCCCACGCGCTCGTGTTTGGCCTCTTGTTCCCGCTGCTCCTCCACCTTCCTCAGCTGGATCCCTGAGAGACACACGGAGGTCAAGCTCCTTATATTTACACTGACATTTATACACTCCAATGAGATGAACATTGCATTCATTGTGCACATTTACATTTGAGCTCTTCTTGCGTTCCCTGGGAATCAAACCCATCACCTTGGTGTTGCAAGTGCTGTGATCTACTGTCTACATAAGGTCAGTCAAATTAAATATTTAATGCATTGCTTGTACTAGAACTCACAATCATAAGTTTCAACAGAGCTACTTGTTATTTATTTAATGCATGTATATTTAGAAAAAAATATATATTTTTAATTATCTTAATTTATTAATCTATTCATTAATTAATTATATTCATCATTTTTATTCATTTATATTTTATAATAATATTATTTTATTAATTGCATTTATTTACTGCATTTATCATTTTTAATTAATTATATATTAAAATTATATTTATATAATATTATATATATATTATTTTAAAATTATGTGAGCATATGTGAAGTTTAAATATTATTGCAATAATATTTTTATTATAATTTTTTATTGCACTAGTTTGTTAATTTTGTTTAATATATCCATATTAATTATATATTTAAGTTATATTCATTTATGCTGCATTTATTTATTGTTTTACACATTTTTATAATGATATATTTTTAATTATTCTTATATTTAATTTTATTAATGTATTATATTCATAATTTTCATTAATTATATTTAATCGTTAATTGATATTTTACTAACTATATATTTAAATTACGTTAATTTATGTTGCATTTATTTGTTGTGTTAATCATTTTTATTTATTTAGATTAAATTATTCTAATTTGTTGATTTTATTCATTTATTATATTCAGAATTTTTATTATTTCTTAGTAATATTAATTCATTTTTTCCATTTAAATTTTTTATTAAATATAATTTTAAATTAAATTTATTTTTTAATTTCATTTATAATTTATTTATTATTTTATCAATTTATTAATTTCATTAAGTTTTTCTTGTTTATTTACTATCATTGTTTATTGTTTCTTTTTTTCTTGTGCTTTTTATGATTTTTTTTCTTTTTTAATAATCTACTTGTGCATTAGTAGACAATTCCTGAAGTGTTCTGATTTGATTCAGAGCAAATTGAAAATAGGGCAAAAGACAAAGACTGGCTGAATTCAGTATAGCATACTAGCATATTAAAATATATAAAACAGAAATAGTAAGACCAGTATGCTAGTATGCGGTTCTGAATTCAGCTTTCTGTGTTCTAAAAGTTTTTTAGAAGGGAATAAATGTAAATTGTGAATGACGTAATCAAATCAGCTATGAAAATAAACCTATTGACTGTAGTTATTAAATGTAACATTTTTATTACAAAATATTTAAATATCTATCAATACATTGTACTTTGCAATGTATTTTGGACAGATACCTGATTTGCATATACTGAGTGAACTTGCGCAAAACCCCGCCTACCTTTACGGATGGCTTCCAATAGAACGCTGCGGGCGTCGCTGATTGGTGGCAGGTTGGATGGATACCTCCTGACCTCGTGACCCGAGTGAGTGGGCGGCGACGAAACCGCTCCTGATGGGAAGGAAGGCATGGTGGGCGGGCCTGAGGATGCGCAGGGGGAGGAGCTTCTGTTTCCTGGGAGGGGCAGAGGAGGAGGAGGCGGAGGAGGTGGCAAAACCATTCCGTCTCCAGCTGTGGGCGGAGTCTTGTCCAGCTGTCCGCGGGCGGGAGATGAGTGAAGGGGCGGAGCCACTGGAGGGGGGGCGGGGTGCAGGACGCCCGGGGCGATCTGGAGGGGGGCGGGGGGAGGGGGGATGGCCGGGGGCTGATGGGAAGGTAAGGGAGGGATCGGAGGCGGGGCTGAACCACGCATTCTTGAACCTGATTGGCTTGCTGGCAGGGGAGGAGGGGGCGGGGGTAGAGGGGGCGGGGCCGGGGGCGGGGCATTGGAGTTGAGGAAGACAGGCGTGCGAGCCGGAGACTGCGTGACGCTGTCCGAGAAACCTGAGCTGGAGCTGCGAGACAGAAAGATAGAGATGTAACCCTCGTGAAAATAATGTTGCAAACTAAATATTACTTAAGCAAATTTAAAAAAAATTAAAAATAATTTATTTTGATTTTGGAGAGAAATGTGACCTGGACAGGTTTTCACAGGATTCACCCTTAAATTCAGTACGAAGCAGTAGTGGTAATATAATTCAGACCAATTAAAAACTGGCCATTTTACAAACAAACAGGTTTGGTTTTCTTTATGCAAAATCTTATTTATTTCTCTTGATTTTGTGGTGAAATGTGTCATGTTTTAATGAGATTCACCTTTATAGTTCACTACTAAAAAGATAACTTAATCTAGACATTTTACTAAATAATTGTGTTTGCTATACATTTTTATGCTTATTTGCTATTTGATTAGCATGTTGCTAGCTTGCAAACATGCTAATGCCAATTTTTATCAGTGGCCTTTGTTCCCAAAGTATTTTTTCCACTCATTTTTCCTATGAAAATTTTTTTCCTATTATAGAAAATAGTCTCAGTAATTTTGTAATTAATTATATATTTTAAGTATATTCATTTATTAATTGTATTTATTTATTACATAAATAGTTTTGCATTAATTATATAAATTTGTTCATTTCATATTTATTACATTAAAAAATTGCATTAATTATATTTCTAATGATATTTCTAAATTACATTTGCTTTCTATGTTTAGAATTTTTATTAATTACATATCTTAATTTATTAATTGCACTTATTTATGGCATTAATCATTTTTTATTAATTATGTATTTTTATTATAATTAATCTATTAATGAAAGTTGAGTATGATGTCCCACTTTTAATCATCATTAAAATCTTTTTTTTTTTTTTTATCATTTTTATTCATTATTGTTTAAAACATATAATGTGATTATTTATACGCTAAGTTGAAATAATGCATGCTGATCCTTCAACAAAAGGATTTACTATTGATTAGCAAACTTATAGCTCACTGTGTTTAAATGTTTAGAAGTTATCATTAAAATCATTTCCATTATGGAGAAAATGAACAGCTTTTTTGCTTCTAGAACCGACTGTTGCTGTTGCATGCTGTTCAATCAACACTTCTGTCTTAGTATGCAGCTACCTATATAGGGAGCACTGTGCTGAAACAGAGGGATCGTGTTCGGCTGTGTAAATGTTGCTCCTTGATTACATTATTGATTTGTGTATATCTTAATGACAACGACTCTGTTTGTTTATGAGTTTTTACAAAACCGCCTCAGTCACATTATTGAGTGAATCTGAAGCTTCAGCAGAAGTAGCACAGACTATAAACACACAGAGAGAGAGAGAGAGAGAGAGAGAGAGAGAGAGAGAGAGAGAGAGAGAGAGAGAGAGAGAGAGAGAGAGAGAGAGAGAGAGAGAGAGAGAGACCGGGGTGCCAGAGGCTCTAACTCACACTGAAGAGGTGCATTGTGGGTGAAGGCTCACAGTAAATAGCCTGATCAATGAGCTGGAGCTGAATGCTGTGCTATAAATATGTGCAAAACTCAAAATTTCCAAAACTAACTACCCAGTGGGTCAGAACAGCTAGGTAGCTTTGGTGGAGCTTCACAGAATATGAATTTTCGTAATCGTACGAGATCCTTTGCAAAAACGAATTTATCATAAGATCTTCTGTGCATAAATTATGATAATGACAATGTACTCTGATACAATTTGTAATTACAATTAATAAAATGTGTGTGTGTGTGTATAGTGTGTGTGTGTGTGTGTGTATAGTGTGTGTGTGTGTGTGTGTGTGTGTGTGTGTGTGTGTACTGTGTGTGTGTGTGTGTGTGTGTACTGTGTGGTGTGT